>FXXK01000172.1:459986-496975 GCA_900184695.1 Betula pendula | reverse complement strand
CTTATGCTCTCTCTCTCTCTCTCTCTCTCTCTCTCTGTGGATTTGGTTGATGATGAATTATTTGGTTTGGTTGCTGTTTGAATAATTATTTTGCTTCAATGATGTGGCAGATCTAATGAACTCTTAAATTAGTCGTTTGAAAAAAGAAAAAATTTTAAAAATTAATTAAAACTACCACATCAATATCGTGGTATATAACATTACTAGTTTTTTAAAATGATGTTTTTTTCTTAAAAAAGTGTGAGGATGGGAGAAGAACCAAAAAAGGAAATAAATTATTTCTCTATTTTCTTTCGCTAAGAGTACTAACAACAATTTTCTTAAAACCCATTTCCTTAACTAAATGTAGGAAAAATTGTTTTAAAAAAAACCTTGCAATAGTTTCCCTTAGTTTTTTCTAAACTAAAGAAACACCAAGAAAATTAAAAATTGTACGCTTAATCTAGGAAACAAAAGATGGTTCTCTTAACATTTTTTTTTTGTTTTTTTTTTTTATATATATAAAAAACTTTCTCTCTTCTCTCTTTTTCCTCTAATATTTACTTGAAATAATATTTAAATGGTTTATCTTTGCGATAACTTCACTTACCCCCTGAATTGTCACATATTTTGCAATGTCCCCCCCAAAGTTCAAAACCTCTTAATTTAGTTTATCAAACTTTCAATTTTTTTTTTCTTTAAATTTCTCCCATCCGTTAGGATTTTCCGTTAAATCATTTCAAAATTTTCAAAATACCCCTTATATTTTTAGGAAAAAAAATTGCAACGACTTAGGCGTTGGTTATGATTTAATAGAATTTACAAAAATACCCATGCCTGAATCATTGAAAAAAAATTTACATTTTTTTATTAAAAAAATAGGAGTATTTTGGGAATTTTGAAAGGATTTAACGGAAAATCCTAACGAAAAGGAAAAATTGAAAAAAATTGAAAATTCGATACACTAAATTGAAAGGTTTTGAACTTTAACAAAGACATTACAAAATGGGTAACAATTCAGGGGATAAGTAAAGATATCTCTTTATCTTTTTTCTCCTTTTTTTCCCAACATTTAATTTATAAAATATTTAAATAGTATAACGAAAGGATAAGGGAAGATATATTAGCGTTTATTTGAATAGAGAAATAAAAAATAATTTAGTTTCTTACACTAAAAAAAAAATCTAAAAAAAACTGCTATTAATACTCTAAAAAAAGGTTATGGCCGTAATTAACTTTTAGAAAATGGTCATAGTTTGTGCAAATTGAACTTAAATCGAAATTCAAGTAGCCTCATTCAATAACTCATTCACTTAATTGTGCCATTATCATATGCAAAAGCCACGAAAACAAATAGATTTATTATTTTTTTTTTTTAAAAAAATGATTTTGTACTACAGCTTCTATTACATACTTTATTTATATAAGTGTCATATGGCACATTAAGGGAAAAGTTTTTTTTTTCATTTTAAATGAAATAGATAGGATTCAGTTAGTATAAATTGAAGGATAAAATTATTTTTTAAAAAAAATTTAGACAATTCTATTCCTTAATTTATGCTAACTATAATTGGATCTTTTCATTTCATTTGAAATGGAAAGATTCCTAGTCCTGGCACAACATGAATAAAAAATTAAATAACAAAATTTAACAAGTAAATTTAATTATTTAATGACACTCATGTGAACTGTTACGTAAATTTATAAAAATAAGATTGTAATAAAAGTTATAGTGCCCAAGATTTTTTTCAAAAACTATTTGTCTTCGTAGCTTTATATATATATGAAAAGGGCACAAGTGAATGGGCCTGTTTCTAAAAGTAAATTACGGCCAATAACCCTTTCCTTCTTAGCCAAAGAAAATGACTTCATTTCCAATAACCCTTTGAGTCTCCTTGTGCTATATTGGTCAGATCCGGTTGTAGAGATATTTTTGTGGTGTTTTTAGTGCACCTTGTTAGTGTCTTCCCCAAGGGCTCTAATCTGGCCTTGCTTAGCGGTGCTTCCTGTACTACTGTAGTTCTTACTTTGGTGGAGACTAACGGTAGTAAAATCGCTTTAAGTGACAATCTTTTTTAAATTTTATTTTAAGAACTCATAAGGCTGTGTCAATTTATTGACATATTTTTTTTTAAATTTTTGTTTACCTACACTTAGTAGGTTGGTTCAGTTGTTGGGCTGTCCACCCATTAAGTTTCATCCCCTCTCCTAATTCTAATTGTATTTTCCAAGGAACAAAAAAAAAAAAAAAACAGAACAGCAACAGTCTCAATAGGTGTGGCCCAACCGGATAGGTGATGTAAACTGGAAAATTCTTTATGTCATTCATTCTCAACAACTGTATGGTAATTGGCTTCATGAATAGTCTTTAATAGCTTGTAATTGAATAAATAGATAAGTCGTACGTAGTCACATAGGCTCAAGCTTAAACAAGCTTCTTTGACATGCCATAAGTGAACGTTGAAAATGAGAAGGTCAATCTAAATTCTCCCTCCACAAATTACACTTAAAAATAAATAAATAATGCTCAAAATTACACTTATATTTCACTTGCTGATGTAGCAGTACCAGTCAATTCTTAATTATTATTTTTTATTTATTTATGACAAGCACTGACTAAAAGGCCAATTGACACTGTCACATCAGTAAAATAAGACAGTGATAAAATAAAAATGTAATTTTGAATAAGAACATACCCTTCTCCCTCTAAATATACCCTTCAGAAGGGCAGCGGCCACTTCCACACACCCATGCCTCCTTCAACCAAAGTACTAATTAATAAGTTTTTAATAAGAAAGCATGCATGCATGGTAAGATGTTGAAAAACAGCAAAACTTACTATACTTTGCTAACCACATTCATAGTCATCTCTACTATAAAGCAGCGTCCTCCATGGTTACATTTCGCACAACAAAACAAATCTTGCCATGACGATAGTGATGAGATTAGCATTTCTCAGCATCCTGTCAAGCTTATTGCTTTTGGGTGGTCCTGTTGCAGGAAAACCCAAGGGCTTGACCATCAAGCTCATCCATAGAGACTCACCAGCATCACCTCTCTACCCTGGAAACATTACTTTCATAGAAAGAATTCAAAGACTCGCAAACCAATCTAAAGCCCGTGCCAGTTACCTGTCTAGCATGATATCAGCAAATTCCATACATCCTAATGAGGCTTTTCATGCGCCCATTGCTATTCAAGCAATGGCTATATACATGGTGAGACTTGGCATTGGCACCTTCAATGCAACTTTCCCTGCTCGGCCATTCAAGTCATACTACTTACACATGGATACCGGAAGCGCCCTCACATGGACACAGTGTCAGGACTGCGAGAGCCCCCGCAATCGTTGCTTCCCTTGTAGTGAACCCCCTTTCCCTAACAGGATTTCCAGAACTTACAGACCTCTCCCTTGTAACAGGCACCCGCTTTGCGCACCTCATGAATGCATTGGGGACTCATGCTCCTACGATTTGAGGTACATGGATGGCGCAGCCGCAACTGGCATTCTTGCACAAGAAGCTTTCACTTTTGTTTCCAGTAGTGGCATGCCTCAGACTATTCCAAACATAGTTTTTGGTTGCACAATTGACAGTGCTGGTATGAATTATGGTGAGGATGACAATCAAATAAGTGGAATATTTGGCTTGGGATGGGGTATCCGTTCCTTTGTGAATCAAATAGGCTCTCTGAGTCATGGAACATTCTCATACTGCCTCAAGATCAATGATGGTCATGCCTTGAACACATATCTAAGGTTCGGCGCAGATATATCTCAACCAACAGGTTTACAGACAACAAAACTAGTTCAATTTAAAAACTCCCCAGCTTACTACATTGATTTGCTAGGCATCAGCATTAATGGGACAAGACTTAACATCAATCCAGCGCTATTTATTTTACAATTTGATGGCTCTGGAGGGTGTGTTATAGACTCTGGAAGTACTTTTACGCGTATCATTACTCCCGCTTATGATGAAGTAAAAAGAACATTTATAGTTTATTTTTCGGGTTTACCTAACATGACTAGGAGTGGACTTTTTGAAGGATATTTTGATCTTTGCTACGAGCGTAGTGTGCCGGAAGGGTTCAGAGACCTCCCTGGCATGACCTTTCATTTCAGAAATGCGGACCTTGAAGTTAGACCTCAAGGAACATTTTTTGTGAAGCAGCTCAACTCTGGGAAAGAAATCTTTTGTTTGGCAATAGTTAGGGATGATCACTCTACTTCATTTGGAGCATACCAGCAAACAAACCAAAAGTTCATATATGACATTCCAAGGAACCAGTTGCGATTTGCACCTGAGGATTGTGCTCAAAACTCTTAATAGGCTCTACTATATATCCTTCTGTTCGAGTTTTGCATTGAGTTATCACATAAATGAAATTAAGCATTTCAATACTCTCTCTCTCACACTCTCATATATTCCTTATACCAGACACGTCATCATTGTTTCTCTATATATTCGGTATAAGGAGCACATTGACTAGTTTCTTTAGTAATATGAGACATCCAACACGCCCTCTCACGTGTAGCGGAAGGACATCTAAGCCAACACATAAAAACGGGTGACGGTGGAGCTACATAAACTAGGAACCTTGTTCTGATACCATGTTAAATTATCACTTGTCCTAAAAGTTTAAGCTAATAAGAAGAGGTAAATTTAATCATTTAATAAATGCTTTAATACTTTAACAGTCATTGAATTATCGTATAAATATCAAATATGATAATTATATATATTGTGGCACTGCCATATAAACTACCACAACATTTTCTAACAAAACTTTGTAACATCTTTGTATTTATAGCTTACTCGAGTGATATAACAAATGGGTAAATGCTTGGATGGTAAAGTTTTTACTTCAACTCCTTTACAAACTCATGTGGTAGGCCATTCTAATTGTTTAGTGACCGATGTGATAAATGTCACAAAGACTATAAGTTAAGTAGGGACTTATAATAAAAGCTATTGTAGCTTCTTCTTTTTTTCTTGCAAATGGTAGAATTATGTTTAATGCTCACAAATGTTTAAAGTATCCATTCTGGGTTGGAACCTTAAATGCTATTCATTTCCCATATTGATGCAGGAGAATCATTAGTTAAGTTATTAGATACCGAATTAATGACACCGACATATTATGACAAAGAAGACCAATTCAAGAATTGCAAGAATTGAGCATAAGATTTTAGTATAATTTTTGGAATAATATCATTTTGCTTTGTTTACAAGTATTTTGCTCTCTCTCCATGTTAAGAATTGTTTTTGTATTTTTATTTCTTTTTTTGTCTTCAAGTATTTTGCTTAGAAAGTACCCAAACTTAACCTATATAAAAGCATATGGTCAATATTATCTTTCAATTCAGCTTTGGGGTATCAATAAAATTTCAGTCTTTTAGAATTATTATCTGTTTTTCTTTCGGGCTATGGTCTCTCTGTTCCCTAATCGTTATTTTATCTCTTCTTGACTTCTCTTTACGGTCTTGAATTCTTAATTTTTACTACCATCATATGTTTTAAGAACAATCCTAATTCTATTTGGCATCAGTTGGTATCAAAGCTTGGCGTCTTTTTGAAGTGATTTTTTTTCATCAGTTTTAATGCATGGTTGGTGGTCGTCGTCACGGTCAGCTTGGACAGGTTTCGAATGAGGAAGTCCCCTACCATGAACATATTATACAAGACGTGATGATTGAAGACTTGAAGAGGTAGATTGCGTAGTTTACCCAATGTCTAGCGGCACAAACTTGGAGATGCATCATAATATTGACAATCGCAATTCAGAATCCAATTTCAAGAACCCGTATCATAATATGTTCTAGTTCAAGAACAATGTGAATATTATTGTTCATTTATCCAATCAGCTCATGTTGTAGGGGAGAATTAAGTATGAGTTGGGGAGAATTCTTAAACTACATCTTTAAGTCTGCTTCTTTGATGGTTTTCAGTACAATAATATGCACCTTTTCAACAGTGCCATCCATAACCATATATATGTAGAGCAACTTATTTCACTGGAATTTATTTCCCTGGTAAGAAATGTTACTTTTACAGGTAACAAGTATAACCAAATTCCATCTGTACTACTATCGTTTGTATTTCATTGGAAGTCTTCCAAGTGAGGCAGAAAGCCTTTTTGTCTTTGTGTAGAATATATTTCAGAAGCGGGAGATGTGGTAAGTCAAATCAATTGCAAAACAGGGAAAGAATTCTCACCAAAATAAAATAGTCAGCTACGTTTTGGTTGGAGGATTTCTTCAATGATAACGCCTTCTTTTAGATCTGCCACGGCGATTGAATACCCCGAAAACCACCACCCAACCAACAAGACTCACACCTTTGGACCTGGAATCACAAAACCCCCAACTCATATCAACAAATACATAATCTTCAACTGC
Source organism: Betula pendula (assembly GCA_900184695.1). Taxonomy (NCBI): domain Eukaryota; kingdom Viridiplantae; phylum Streptophyta; class Magnoliopsida; order Fagales; family Betulaceae; genus Betula; species Betula pendula. Next base: position 490,596 of record FXXK01000172.1, on the reverse strand, counting down.
ACTTAAACTACAGTGAACAAAAAAAATACCTTTAAGCTTGTGAATCAAGTCCTCCAAATTAGCTCCTTTTTTGCATCAATAGAGCTTGTATCACGGCCTGTTGAGACTTAACTGCCAGTCTTGAAGTCAATAAACCCACTCATGAGCCATGATGCATATTTTGGGACAATTGATGCTACCAACATATTCATCAGTTCCATCACAGCAATCTACAAAGTATTGAATCAGTAACTAGAATCAAACAAGACTGCATAGAGTAAACCAAAATTACATCCATCCCAAAAAATAAAAATGGTTTTTTATGTGAAATGGGACTGGAGTGGTATAGATAAATCAGATTTAATTGCCAAAATAACTTTAGAATCTTATTAAACGCTTAATTATGACCATCTCTTCTAGCAGGGAAACAATTTAAATGTTTTAGAGATCTAAAATCAAATAATGAAACAACATGACCAACAAGAAGAATTTGATCCTAGGAGACATGCCATCCTAGCTGTGCAAGCTACATATCAATGGATCATTTAGACCTCAACAAAAAGGCTCCACCACTATGAAGCCCATAACAAAACATATCTTCCATTAGGAAGATCATTCGTCAATCCTATTTCAGGGCCAGAGGCATAGTTCCCGACACAGGTTTTTGCCACTTAAACCGCCAAAATTGAAAACAAATTAAAGCCCCAATCAATACCAGATCTTCCAATAATTGTTTCAAACATAGGATCTCTGCAAGAAAGCTTAATGAAACGTGACATTGCCACTTTTAGGCTTGAGAATCAGATTATCACTATTAAATGCCATAGCAAATATGAGTTCAGAACATTTGAATTCTACTCACATATACATCATACGCTATACTGACCATTGGTGAATGTGATAATTATAGAAGAGTGAAGGGATTTAAAACTGAAAAACTCTAGTGAATGAAACAAATTCCATGTTCATCATGCATGATATAAGAATTTCATGTGGATATGCATGTAGTTATAAGTTCACTTAACTGCCATGCGTGTTTGTCAGTTTGTGGATAAGGTACATGGCACGCAATGTATTTCCATTCCCAGTTTTCTCAATGCAACATAAAATAAAAAGGTAATTAATAATTATATACCAAAGTACTCAGAATATTTGTGTGCTTTAGATTTGTATGAGCTTGGAGGAGTAGATTTGCTGTTGAGCCCGGATTTCCATTTGATGTGCTTGTGATCATCGTTGTGGTCCTTTTCTAGGATTTCTTCTTCTTCTTCTTCTTCTTTTTTGATAGATCTGAGTTCGTTACGGCGTTTGAGATCAGAGTCGACGCCATGACCGAATATCTCTCTGCTCTGAATTTTCAAACTCCTCTGTTCAACACCTGGAAAGATTCAGAGATTAATTAGTAGGCTAAACCTGATAAAGATAAACCAAATCTGATTATTTGTTTCGATCGGAATGGGATAAAATCTGGCCCGAAAGGTTTCGGATCGATATTGAACAGAAAAGAATCTTGGATGTGATCAAATTCTGGTATCAAAATCTAAAAAGTTTTACCAGAAACAGATTTATATGAAATAATCGAACAAAGAAATAGTGGAATAAGAGAATTTACCTTTCAGAGAGTGATAAGAGTGGCTCAGAAATGGTCGAACGGAGAGAGAGAGAGAGGAACGGAACGGAGTGGATGAGGTGTCGATTAGTACCTCTTTTTACAATCATCATTGGTCACTGTTTGGTTGCCAGGGAAATTTTAGCAAAAGAAAAATTTATAGCAAAATTCTAATCGAGACCGAAGGGAACTACAGCTGTGTTGTGGAAAACTTAAAAGAGAACTACAGCTGGATTCAGACTTTTGTCTATGGTGCTAACTAAAGGAATTGCTAGGAAGGAGCTCTCGAGGCATCTTCTCTCTATTAAATTGAGAGCGGCTTCTGGCCCCTGAATGCTTTGTGGGGATTTCAATGTAGTAAAGAGTTTGGCCGAAATGTGGGGCTTCAATAAGCTAAATTTCTATGAAATTAAGTTTGGATAATGTTTTCGTTTGGGTATTAAATTTAATTTGATTTTATTTGATTCTATGTTGATTTAACAGATATCGAGAAAAAAATGGGTTTTGAAAATATGTTTGGATGTTTAGAAAAATTTTTTGAGTAGGTGATTATATTTGAAAAAAAATAAAATATTATATTTTAATTATTAATTTTTTTTTTAAAAAAAAAAGCTGGGGTGGTTTCAAACCACCCCGGGTGCCCGAACCACCCCCCAGGTGGCCGGACCACCCCCGAGGGTTGCCGGACCACCCCAAGAGTGGCTCGGCCACCCCTCAAATTTTTTTTCCTTTTTTCAGTTTTTTTTTTCAAAATAAAAATATATATTTTATTATTATTTTTTGAGTTGTGGGGAATAAATTTGAGTTGAGTTGAAAAAATTTGAGTTGTTGAAGATTGTTGACTTTTAGAAGAATTGAGAAGAATTGAGTTAAACCAAAAAGAATTGGTTACCCAAACATGCCCTTGAGCTTGAAGTATCTGATCTTAATTTTAGTGGGTGTCTATACACTTGGACTAACAAAAGTGAGGGGGATCGTTTTGTGGCCCGTAAGCTAGATCGAGTGCTAGTTAATGAAGAGTGGTTGGGCAGATTTGGGAATACTCAGGTTAATTTTCAAACCGGAAGTATCTCAAATCATTCCCCTGCCATTATCTCCATAGGAACTTTGAGAAGCTTTGGTCCTAAGCCTTTTAAGTTCTATAATTGTTGGATGGAGCACAAGAATTATCTTGACTAGATTCGAGAGGGTTGGAGCATCCCAGTTACAGGGGTCCCTATGTTTCAATTATGTAAGAAGCTTTGTGCAGTCAAGGGTGTTTTAAAAAGGCAGAACACTGCTTGCTTTGGTAACCTAAAGCAAAGGATTCTAGAGGCCCGTGATTGATTTGATATGGCCCAAAAAGATGTCCTTCTCTCCCATGGGAATGCTGGTTGCTTGCTTCGTGAGAAGGAGTGTCTACATACCTATGTTTCCATCACAAAAGCTGAGGAGGCCTTTCTTAAGCAAAAAGCTAGAAATCAGTGGCTTCAGCTAAGGGATCAAAACAATGTTTATTTTTCCATCGTCTCCTAAAAGCCAGACATGCTCGAAATACCATTACTCATTTATGGATGAGTGGGGTAAGAAAGTGGAAGATGTTGAGAGGATAAAGTGTATTGCAGTGGATTACTATAAGCAGATTTTGGGTTCTGACCAACTCCTTTTTCATGAGGGCAAAGCTGCTAGAGTAAGTCAGCTTATCTCCTCTTCTCTCCCGGCAGATAAGGTGGCTAGGTTGGAGCATGATGTTACAGATGAGGAAATTAGGCTAACTATGTTCAGTATGAAAGCAAACAAGGCCCTTGGGCCTGATGGTTTCACTTTTGATTTTTATAAATCCTCTTGGTCTATTGTTGGCAATGAAGTAGTGGCTGCTATTAAAGGGTTTTTGATACTGGTATGCTTCTTAAGGAAGTAAATGGTGCTATACTGACTTTGGTGTCAAAGAAGATTAATTCGGCTGCTATGGTGGATTATAGACCTATTGCTTACTGCAATGTCCTCTACAAGTGTATCACCAAGATCCTATCCAGTCGTATGCTCCCCATCCTTAGTGATCTTGTAGGTACTAATCAATCAGCTTTTATTCCTAATCATAGTATCTCTGAAAATGTCCTCTTGGCTCAAGAATTGGTCAGAAATTACCACAAGAATGAGGGGAAGCCTAGGTGTACTCTCAAGATAGATCTTATGAAGGCCTATGACTCTATAAATTGGGAGTTTCTTCTCCATTGTCTTCTCTGTTTTGGCTTTCCTTTAAGGTTTATTGGGTGGATAAAGGAGTGTATCACCTCTCTTCGTTTCTCCATTTGTATCAATGGAATGTTGGTTAGGTATTTTGAAGAAAGGAAAGGGTTGAGGCAAGGAGATCCTCTTTCTCCATACCTGTTTGTTCTAGCTATGGAATTATGGTTGATCGTACTGGAGGGGTTTCTAGGTTTAATTTTCATCATAGGTGCTCTCGGTTGAAACTCACTCACCTGTGTTTTGTGAATGATCTACTCATTTTTTCTGTGGCAAGTCTGCCTTCCATCATTGTGATCAAGGAAGCCTTGCTTGAATTTGAAGAACTCTCAGGCCTTAAGTCTAATCCTTCAAAGAGCTCAATTTTCTACTATGGTGTGTCAACCAGATTGAAGGACCTTATGTTGGAGGAGTTGCAGATGAAGGAAGGGTTTTTCCCAGTTTAATATCTTGGGGTTCCCCTCATTTCTACAAAACTCTCTTCTGTTGATTGCCTTGTGTTGTTAGAAAAGATTACCAGTCAAATTGATTCTTGGCTCTCAAAGAATCTGTCCTATGCTGGGAGGCTACAGCTCATATATTCCATCCTCTATAGTTTGCAGGTTTTTTGGACATGGATTTTCATTCTCCCTAAGAATATCCCTAAGGCCATTGAACAGAAATTCAATTGGTTCCTCTGGAATGGTAAGGCTGATTGTGTTGCTAAGGCTAAAGTGGTGTGGACTGAGGTGTGTTGTCCTAAAAAAGAGGGAGGCTTAGGCTTGAAGAGTTTGGAGACTTGAAATAATTCCTCTGTGCTGAGACATATATAGAGTCTCTTTGCTCGTTCAGGTTCCCTTTGGGTTGCTTGGGTGCATAAGCACTTGTTAAGGGGGAGAAGTTTTGGGAATATCAAAACTCCTCAAAATTGCTCTTGGAGTTGGAGAAGCTTCTTAAGTTGAAAGGTATTGCTAAGAACTTCCTCAAGTTTGAAGTGGGGGATGGTCGCAGCATTCACTTATGGATGGACATTTAGCACCCCGTTGGGAATCTCTATGCAAAATATGGTTTCAGGGCTATCTATGACGCCCACAATAGGAAGGAAGCTCGTCTATCTTCTATTCTTATCAATGACAATTGGTGTTGGAGACTTGCTCGGTCTAATGCCCTAGTGGAAATTCAAAGCCGACTCCCTGAGGTCCCTTTCAGAGAATGCATAATCCAGTTTGGTCTGCTTCCAAGTCAGGCACTTATGTGAGCTCTAAGACATGGAAAGTTCTCCGTAGCAAGCACCCTGTGGTAGATTGGTGGGCTATTGTCTAGCATGCCTATGCAATCCCCAAGCAAGCTTTCTTCTTGTGGCGGGTCATGCGTGATAGCTTTTCTACGGATGAAAGGTTGACTAAATAGGGTTATAAGGGTGATACTCACTACCTTTTCTGCCGTAATAGGCTGGAGCATCGTAGCCATTTTTTCTTTGAGTGCAGTTTTAGCTCCCACCTGTGGAAAGTAGGGATGGAACGTTGTCATGTTGTTGATCCCCCTTTTCTTTGGGAGGATGTTCTTTGTTTGGGTTGCAACAACTGGGAAAGGAAAGCTTTACCTGATACTTTATGCCGTCTAGTATTGAGCTCCACGGTCTACAATTTATCGCATGCTCGGAATGAGATTAAGCACTGTGGCTAACCAAAAATAGATGAGCAGCTTCTTAAGGCAATTGTCTGGGAAGTTCGATCCAAAATCTTGGGGAAGGGGAAATTCCGCATGAGTAGAGAGAACCTTCTCCTTTGCCAAGCGTGGAACCTCCCTGTAGATTTACTTGTTTAAATTCTTTGTTTGATTCCCCTATAGTTGGGTTTTAGCTCAGGTTTTGTTCCTGGCTGTTAGCTTGGTCTGATGCTCTGTTTTTCAGACCTGCTGCGATTGTAGTTTTTAGCTTTTGCTAAAATGTATTGGTTTATCATTTTGTTCGAATGAAAGGTTTGCTTATTCATAAAAAAAAAAAAACTTTGTGACGAATTATCCCCCAAATCATTTCTTCAACACTTACGAGTTGACCTGATCACTACGATATCAAATCTGGTCCAAATTAGCCATAGATAATAACTCAAAAACTACAAAACCATATCATGGTCTTTGTTTGGTTGCAAGGAAAATTTTAGCAAAAAATAAAAAGAAAAAACTTCACAAAGAACCTCCTGAACTTCCACGCGATTTGAACAACCCCCTAAATTTTTGACTTTTCTCAATTTCCCCCCTCAAACTTCCAATTTCTATCATAAGACCCCCTTCCGTCTGTTTTCTCCGTCAAGACCTAACGGACTAGACCTCACATGCCCGTCACGTGATATCCTACATGTTTTCTACCTATTTTACCCCTCATTCTAACACCCCCGATAACTACCCTTTGGACAACACGTGGAATGCATTTAAGGATGAGCTGAAGGTGTCTTTATTGTTTATTTATGTATTTTTCCTGAACTTGCCGTCTGAGACCATCTTCTTCTTCGTCTTCTGAACATTTGGACCAGCTGCGACAACCATAATGTTGAACGATGGAGCATTCAAACGGTGAAATCATCGATCAAGGTTCAAGCTATCCATCTTGCAGATGTGGGAGCAAGACACGCATTAGAACATCTTTGACGAAAGCTAATTTTGGTAGAAGGTTTTTTTCTTGTACACATTATGTGGTAAGATCCGCTTGTTTATCCAAATTGAATTTGAAGTTATTGTTTCGGCTCTTTTCGATGTGCTGCGTAAATCCTTTAAGGATGTGTTAATCCTAATTTTTTTTGTATTTTTTTTTTTGTTTTTGGTCATTGCAAAGAATGAAGAAAAGCATGGGTGTGATTTCTTAAATGGCTTGATCCCAAAATCTATGCGTACGGGGAAAGAGTGGTGTCAATATTGATGGACTGGCACGAGAATTTGAAATCTTAGCAGGCATTGATAGAGACAACCATTGCGAATAACGTGTCGAAATGCAAGCTTGAGTTCGTTGAATACAAGTCTAAAATGGAAGTTGAAGCTGCAAATTATGCAGTCAAAGTGGAAAGGTAGAAGACTAAGTTTCATGCAATGCAGATGAAGTACCGATTTACACTTGCATTTTCATGGGGACTCCTTATTATCTTCATGTTTTATCCATCTTCTAATATCATAGGATTAAGGCTGATGTTGCCTTGATCATTTCATTCGTGTTGTAAGATTGATTTTGTAACCTAAATTAAGTACCAAGTGTAGTTGATGACATTAATCTTATCTATCAATTATGTAATGCTAGTGATTATTGTTTATGTTGATGTCATTTGTGTATCTTATATATCTTATCTATCAATTATGTAATGCTAATGACCATTGTTTATGTTGATGTTATTTGTGGACCATACACAAAGAACAATTGTGGCATGGCTATGAGTGCAATGTTATTGTTTATTGTGGCATGGCTGTAAGTGCATTGTTGATGTTTATTGTGGCATGGCTATGAGTGCAATTTTAATGACAATTGTGGCATGGCTATAAGTGCAATATTAATGGTAATTGTGGATGTGATTTCCTTCATGACCTATGCTTAAAATAACAAAACTCAGCGTCTATGTCCTCAACAATTAATCTTCAAACCTAATTCAGCCTACATTTACAATCCATTATTTCCTTTATGTGTATTGGCTAAATTCGGTGACTCAAAAAACCTTTGTAATTGATAAAATATTTTCTGATATGGCTGAGGTCCAGACGGTAACATTTGTGGTCCAAACGGTTCAAGAAAAATCCAGGCAGTGTGCACCTTCCGCAAGTCGTCTCAAGCAAGGTCCGAACGGTGCAAGAAAAATTTAGACAGTGTGCATCGTCCGCAGGTCGTCTCAAGCAAGGTCTGGACGATATTTGGAAAGTTCAGACAGTATGCATCGTCTGTAGCTTGGTCCGAACAGTGACAAAAATTCATCAAGCAGTGTGCATCGCCCACAACCCATCTGCAGTATGGTCCGGACGACAAACAATGCTTCGTCTGCTGAGTGCTCCGGATGTGCCGCAGAAGAAAAAAGGGTTTTTAAGTTGTAACCCTAATGTCGTCCAGACGGTCGCAATTTCCCGTCCAAACGATACTTGTCTGTTTTGTCAAAAAGTGCTTTTTGCACCTTTCTTCATCACGAAGTTTTTGACTACTATTTATAGGCTGTTTTACTCGATTTTTTATTAGCTAAGTTGTGAGACATTTTTCTTGAGAAAAACTTAGAGTGAGATTAATGTGAGCTAAAAGTGAGCTAAGAGAACGATTCAATCTTCAGATTTTTTATGAATATGTTCTCTTAGAGTTTTTATGTTGTAAATCATTCAAGTGTTCATCAATGGTTGAAGTCTATCAAAGGTTCCGGTATAGAAGATTGGTAGAAGAACTTTCTAGAAGTTCTGGAAGAACTACAACAGTAGCAGGCAAGTGGTTCACTTGTCTAGTACATGAGTGTGTCATACTCAAAGGTTTTGTAAGTATGAACTTAGTGTAAATTTCTGTTCTTCTATAGTGACTTGATTTCCTGGGTTTGGCTGCCTCGGAGTGATTTTACTTTTGGAGAAGTTCTTCAAAAGGTTTCCACTTTGTCATCAAAATCTCTGTGTTATTTGATTTATTGCTTTTATATCTTTGGTGAATGCTTGGATTCTTGAACATTTTTTAAATTTCGCATTATTCTGCTATACACCTATTCAACCCCATTCTAGGTGTTGTTTTGAGTTAGATTGTGTTTTTCACAATCAACAAAATAAACATCATACACAAAGAACAATGGAAAATGGAAAATGATACCCGAAAAAATAAAAAATTTGGCATAATATAAAATTCACAGTCTAATGTTCACATTGCAATACAAGGGAGACTTTGATACAACCTATGACAATATAATGTGCAGTAAACACTCCATGAACATTCTACCTCCATTGTCTTTATACACAATCAAAAAATCATTGTTTATACAATCTCATACTTTCAATGTTTTCAAAATGCAATAAAAAAATCATTGTTCATACAATCCCATACTTTCAATGTTTTTAAAATGTAGAATAAATTACATTGCAGCACAAAATGTGGTTGATTACAACAAACTTAACAAACATCAGGGTTGCCACATTTTCTTCTTTCCCTTGTCCTTCTTGTCTGTTTTAAGTTTTTCTTTCCCCTTCTCCATCCCTCTATTTCCTTCAAAGCCTGGTGGAGGCTTTTCAGCATCTGCCTCTTGTCTTTTGTGAATGTCAAGATCAGGAGGAGCAACCCTAAAGGTGATACCACCAATGCATTGAGGACCCCAAGCACAGACTAGTCTACCTCCTGAAATTGGGGGTAGTCCAACAGGGTTTCCAGTAAGATCAAATACAAACTTTTCATTACTGTTAGGGTCCCTAACACTTCTAGCCCATGGCTTCAACTGACCACCCCTCCTCGACCTTGTGGCCAACCCCAGAGATTTGTTCTTATTGGTTGTTGCATGAATCACACGGGTTAGGGCTGCAGCTTGCCTAGATGTTATCCTTCTTGGTTGAGCAAGTTGGGTTATCTTGGTTGAACCAGCAGTAGTACTTGGATGTTGAGCAGGTTGGGTTGGTTAAGTAGACTCAGCAGCTTGAGTACCTTGACTTGTCAGTCCTAATTGAGTAGCTCCTTCTCTACCACTGGCTGGGCTGGTAGTACTTGGTGTTCTGCTTCCTCCTAGGCTGGTAGTGCTTGGTGTTCTACTTCCTCATCTTCCCCTTTTCCTTCATGTGCTTGATGTTGCAGCCGATTGGGGTTCCAACTATATAGAGGTAAAAAACACACACAACAAACATGTAAGACAGCATCACATTAAACTATAATACTACAACCAATAACTTACCATATTCAAATTCCAATCAGTGTCTGCATTGTCTTTGTAGAATGATCTAACATGTTGCCTTCTTTCTCCATCTCTTTGCTTTGCAAGACATGGATCTTTTATAGTGTCCATATTTCATACAATGGCCACACTTGTTTTGATTACCCCCTTTTCTCATTGCATTAGGATTTCTTGGTTCTTCAATTCCTCTTTGCCTTACTTTCTTTGGTCTACCAGGTGCTGCCCTCGAATTAGGTGGTTCAATCCTCGGCTGATTGCTTTTTGGCCACTGTTCTTCACTTGGCACGGGATATATGATGGGTTGGTATGCCCTTAAATATGTCTCATTGCTATAATATTCGCTAAAAAATCAACAGGGTTGCGACCATCGTATAAAATTGATGATATGGCATGAGCATATGGGATACTAGTGACATCCCATTTTTTGCATCCACAACTTTTGGACTCAACATCTACAACATAACGTTTCCCTTTGCACTCAACTCAAAAATACCCTCACCAGCACATGTGCACTAACAATGGCTTACATCATCCTCTTCTTTTTCCAACTTGGCTAGAATTTTTGGCCCTAAATTACCATCCATTGCTGTGATCAACTCCATTTTCTTCACAAACCTTCGCATCAACTTGTTCCTGATCCCCTCTAGCATGCTAAGTATTGTCCGGTCCCAATACTTTTTTATCCAAGAGTTGAAGCTTTCACAGGTGTTGTTATGTAGGATGTCCGATTTTGCATAAGTATTGAACCATCCCCTACACCAAGTGCGTGGGTCGGCCTATGAAAGCCAAGCATGTGCATCCACACTAATCTTTCTTATCTCATCCATTACATTATAGAACTCGACCTGAGTGTAAGACGATGCAGCTTGCCAGAGTAAATCCTTTAATAGCACCCCTCCGTGACCTTCATTTTTTAAATTTGCGTACAAGTGTCTAACACATGTACGACTCTTAGACGTAGGACACACTTGCTCCAGGCTAGGTATTAATCCCTGCACAATAGTTGTAAATATCAATCAGTAAAATACAAAAGTAATAATAAAGAAAAATCAACTAAGTATGTCACTTACCTTTTGGCAATTAGAAATAAATGTCCAACCATGTGGACCACATGGGGCAAGGTCTGCAAGTAGTGCCTCGAGAAACCAGGTCCAGCTGTCCTTCGTCTTTGCCTCTACTACAGCCATGACGATTTGATACATATTATTATTGGCATCCCTTCCAACCGCAGCCATTAGTTGTCCCCTATAAGTTCCTTTCAAAAAACATGCATCTACACTAATGACAGGTCTGCAACCTTCCTTAAACCCATTCTTCATGGTTGCCAAGGACATGAACAGCCTTTGAAACCTACAAGGTACCTCTGGCATTGGTCTTTCCACCATCAGAATAACACAACTTCTAACATTAGTGTTTCTAACAGTGGCACAGTAATCCCATAGATGATGGTACTGCTCACTCAGTTTCCCATAAATCCTCTCTCGTACCAGTTTTCTTGATCTGTACAAAGAACTTTTATGGACATCAACATTCCACTTTGATTTCACTTTCTGTTTTAAGACTTCTATGGGCATGTTTGGTTGTTCCCTAAATTCATCCATGCACCAATCAGCAATCCAAGTTGAAGTGATTAAGTGGTTTTTGTATCTCTTACTGCAAGTATGTTTTGGCCTCATTAATACTAGAATGAAGATAAGTTTATCCTTCAACTGCCTATCATAAACCCTATACTTGCACCTGCTATCTTTGCATACTATTACAATCCATTTCATTTCATTCTTCTTGAATGTCAAATCCTTTCCTTTATGATATTGGCTTGCTTAACAACTTTTCTAAACTCAACAGCATCATGGAATGTATTTCCTACAACCAATTGAGGATTTCTCATGTTTGCTACATTGAACTAAACCAACTTTGTCACATCAACTCGAGTTGAGGTCCCATCATCTTCTCCATCAGTAGGATTAGGGGACCTAAGCACATCACTGCCTGAGTTTTCAGGAGTGCCTTCATCATAATCATCATCATCATCATCTTCATTATCCTCATCAGCTTGCTCTCCAATTTCTGCATCTGCCCCCAACTCTTCATTATCTCCATCAACAGCTTCTTCATTATCCCCATCACCATCTTCTTCATTATCCCCAACAGCATCATTTTCATCAGCTTACTCTCCTTCTTCTGCATCCACAGACTCGGCCTCACCCTCCTGGTCTGATTCAAGACCATCAATGCCATCACTCAAAACACTATCCCAAAAATCATCTTTTCTATAAACAACCATACTCTCATATTATGCATCCTCTTCTACAACTTCATCATCTACATCTATATCTACCACAGAATATTCCACTATATACAACTCAATAAGTCCATTCCCTATATGGTGTGAGACCATTGCAACAATATCATGGTCATATGACAAAAGTCTTAACCCTTGGTTTAAAGACAAGTATGGTAACTTGTAATAAATAAGGTCACCATAATTATACCCAAAATTAGCACATATGTCCTCTATGTCCAAAAAAAAACTCTATCTCCATCAACCGGGTCAGGATAGTTACTAACACTGCCACCAACAAAAGTACACCTACCTTGCCTATTAAAGGTGCCCCCATAGTGCACCTCAAACATCAATGCATTTAGACCCATAATGTGTCCTACCACATTAATAACAAGCAGTTAGCATTTATTCTATATAATTTACAATTGAATTTTTAATAGTCAATAGCCATTGATTGAAGAAAGACCGTAGGGCCCTCATATAATATCATACAACAATAGCCACTTAATCAAAACAAAAAGTAGTCAATAGCCAGTGGACAAACAAAATGACAATACAACCCTTTATCATTTACCTCACAACAAACACAAACCAAACAAGGGCCCTACTGTAATGCTAAACTAAAGGCACTTTATTCCATTTTATCCCAAATTATACTACTAAACTAAAGGCACCGAAACATACAAATTGGCCATCACGTGATTGTTGTATGAAATGCAAAGGAAACAGAGTTGGGACCACAATGCACCCAACCAAACAAGCATTAACAAATTGACAAAACAAATTGGTCAGCTAAACATATAATAAACAGGACCCACGATAAGCACATGCTCCAACCTTTCATCATTATCAAAAATACTTAAAACAAAACAATTCATACACAAAATGAATAGCAATACAAAACTCAAATATGTATATACTTTAATCAAAATTTCAAGCAAAACATCGATAAAACCCAAAGCCCCAATACTAATTTGATAAATTAACAACAGTTGTAAACATCATTACGGATGGACTAAAAACCCTAACATTACAATTTCTAAGCAACCAAACACTTATTTGGTGTAAAACGGTCACGAACACACTCTTCGGCAACAAATTAACCTAACCCAGTGCAAATTGTAACAGAGAAGTTCAATGTTTAGTGTTTAGTGGGTTCGTCGATTGAAATGGGTGTGAAGTGTTGTGGGTAGTAGGGAGAGAGAAGAGTGTATTTCCTTGGACTTTTGTTGATTAAGTATGTTTCAAAGGGTGGTTATCGGGATATTAGAATGAGGGGTAAAATGGGTAGAAAAAACTTAGGTAATCACGTGACAAGCACGTGAGGTCGAGTGCGTTAGGTCTTGATGGAGAAAACAGACGGAAGGGGGACTTATGATAGAAAATGGAAGTTTGAGGGGTGAAACTGAGAAAAGTCAAAGATTGGGGGGGTTCAAATCGCGTGGAAGTTCAAAGAATCTTTGTGAAGTTTTCCCAAATAAAAATCAAAGCAAAAGAAAATCGACTCTGCAGCTGTTAACACTTTAATCAGCACAAAAAACTTCAGTTCAACTGAATTTCACAACATCTACTTTTCATTTTCTCAGTAACCAAACGAAAAATAAATGCGACACCAAATTGAAGAACAAATTAAACAAAACACATAATCCAAATACATAGATCTTATTGTAACAAAAAGAATTTGCTGGAAGTCCCATGTTGCTAAGAAACTAGTTTATATGCTTCTTATAAAATTATGGCATCTTTCACTCTTAAAGACATCTTTTAGAGTTGTTCACATATCACGTAAAATTCTATTACGATGCAATTTTCGATCCTGTAGATTTAAAAAAAAAAAAATTCTTTTTTCTCCTCGTCATTTTGTCTCTGATTTCCCTTGTATCAAAGGACAAAACGATATTTTGGATCCATTAAAAAAAAAAAAAAAACCCTAAAAGAAAGGCAAAGGAAACCAATTAAAAATAAATAAAAAATCAGTTGAGAAAGAAAAAAAAAAAAGAAAGCAAAGTTACCCATATTTCGGCCCTTTGTTGCCCCATTATTTAGTCTATTTTTGGTCATGTTGTTGTCATTGTTGACTTAGACCTTTTTTTCAGTCCATTATTGGCTTTCTTCCTAGTTCATAATTGGTTTAATTTCTTTGGCCTTTATAGTATTGTTTGAAGATCCAAGCCTATAGTTTGCCTCGTTTCAGCCCAATGTTGTTTTTTTCTTGGCCCATAGTTGGCCCAATTTTGGCTTTTATGGTATTGTTTAAAACCCAGGCCCATTTAAGATTCATTGTTGGTCTCATTTTATCCTTTTGTTGGCTCTTATTTTGACTCATAGTTGGCCATATTTTGAAGATTATTGCCCTATTGTTGTTAAAAGCCCATCTCTGGTCATTGTTGCCGCTATCAAGTCACCGCCACCGGCCACTACCAACTCCAACGAGTTTTCAGCCATCATCTTCGATCTTCGCCATCGACCGCTACCGTCTCCAACAAAAAAAAAAAAAAATCAAACTCAAGATTTTAGAATTTTCCGCTTTGAGTTTGAGGGGGGATGTTAGAGTATATTAGGTGATTAAATTTCAGAGATTTATTGTCATTGATTGTAATCTCTTATAATCAAATTTGATTACCATCAAATATGATTATAAGATATTACAATCAGATTTGATTGATTTATATATAATATGATTTGATAGTAATCAAATCATATTGATTTGATTATCATACTTATCTACCACAATTGTCTTATAAATAGGAATCTCATGTATTGTAAAACAAATTAAGTGAATAAGAGTATAATGTAGCCATTTGGGCTTTATTCTGTGGACATAGGTTATAAACTGAACCACGTAAGACTCTTGTTTCTATTTATCTTTATTCTATTTTTCATTTTATATTTCTATAACATTATCTTTTCTTTCATGGCCCCACTGTTACCTGTTTTCACGTGTTAGCTTGAATGACATCCCGCCACACGTAATGCAGCATGTTGGAAGTCCCACATTATTGAAGAAACTAGTCGCTGAGCTCCTTATAAGGTTATAGCATCCCTCACTTTTCAAGACGTCTTTTAGAGTTGAGTTAAGCCCACCTTTCACATATTGTGTAAATTTTAATAGAAAAATTGGTACCTGAAGAGTAAGAATAGGATCAAAGACTTTGACTAGAGGATGGACCAAAGCCCACAACTTGTGGGTATCGCTCGTATGTACTTACTGTTGATATATATTACATCCACAACGACTCCTACTTGTCGTCATATATTATACAATATTGGTGATGATAAAATTAAGTTGTCACGAAAATTTAAGCATATATTTGCTTTGGCACCTTTTTATCGTTGTGGATAAGAAGATATCAACAACTACTAATGAATTTCGTTACAATTAACTACATATCCACGACGAAAAAATATGTCGTCCCAAATATGTATTAAATAAAAGCCCTTCTTTTTTAGTTTAAGTATGACATCTGCGACAACCGCAGTTATCGCATTTCACTTTTAACGACGACCTTTATCATTGGTAAAAGTAGTATGTCATTGCTAAAAAACTTCCAGCAATCTCATATGCACGTATTCACGACGACACATTCACAACAACCTAATTGTCATCGTTATTATCAACAATTTTTAGATTATCAATGACAGCTATAAAATGTTGTTGGGGATTTAGAGACTACAACAAAATGTCGTCGCGGATAACAAGTTATCAGTAATGACTTTTCTGTCATTGCTATTAAAGTGGTTGCTAAAGACTAAAATTCTTGTAGTGACGTGAGTCGGTGTCTGAGTTCTCGGTTGACCTAGAAAGCTCTCTTTCTCTTACATGAAACCATGTTTGAACATGATAGAGAGAAGTGGGTGTGTTAGGTACGCTTTGTCTTCTTTTCATTGCCTACCTATTGATGCAAAGTGAACGTAGTTAGATCATAAAGACAAACAACAACATATTCACAACTCTTTTCAAAACCAATAATTCAACCAAGAAATTGAGGCAAAATGGAAGAAAAATCAAACTCTCAGTAATCATGAATTGAAAAACTGATAAATATTCCAAAGCTACATTTTAGGTTGTAAATAACAAGTATTTATAGGCAACAAAATCTTAAGCCTAATAGAAATTAATCGGTTAATAGATATGCAGTAGCTTGTTCGAACGAGCTCACTTACTCGTTCGAATGAGTATGCAAAAAAGCAATCAAAACACAATACTTAATCACTCATTTGTACGAGTCTTCAGACAAGGTAGTGAATGAACAATTTTGGAACTCCACTAGATCATCTCATTCGCAATCGCATACGACCGAAATAGCAAACAAGCACTACTTTTGTAGAGGGATTTGTTGGTGTGGTTGGATTGATTTAGGTTGACTCTAATTTGGGTTCTTGATTGGTATGTTGCTGCCGAACCAGTCTAGGTGTGATTGAGTTGGAATGGTCGTGCTGTAACAATAAGAAAAAGAGAGGTTGCAGCTAAGGTGTTCGACAGAAACTCTTAGAGAAGCAACGTCTGGAAAGGAAGAACGCCATTTTCCATTTTAGGGCTCTGATCATTCCATATAAATTTCATAATAAACTAAAGAGATGAAGGCATAGAAAAAAGGCATAGGAATTATGTGGTTCAACTTTTAGCCTACATTCACAGGTTAAAGCCTTATAGCCTACATCTTTTCTTAATAATTGATTTGAGTACAAGACTATACTTACAGAGTTTTACAGTTAAATTGTATAATTTCAAATATAAACAAATTCATTAAATTAAAGTAATTAAATCCTTTAATTTAGAATAATCAAACCATCATTTATCATAAAGAATTTCTATCACTATCATACTACAACTCCTTTACAAACCCACATGTTACAGGGGTGAAAAAATAAATAATAAAATTTAATTAATAGGTCAATTTAATTGTTTAATAAAACTATTTGTGAACACTATGCTGAATTCTCACATACGTGAGAGTCAAAATTTGTTTAATAGCTAGACATATGCAACTGTAAATGGCACCAACATAGAAGGATCGGTTTGAAATTGACGTACAACAAGATCTCTATGAAGGACAGTTTAAATTATGAAAATGGTATTAATATTCGCTAATGAGTTATTAAAACAAATTTGGGTTCAAAAGCATTTGATGGACATGCATGAATCTCTAGTTAAAACAAGGATAACATCATCTAATAAAGTCATTTACGTAATTGGGGTGAAATAGAGTTTAGCTTTAAACGATCAGCTGATATAAATGTCAATATTCATTAATTTTTGGTTGACTACTGATGATAGAGAGTTAGGTTGGGTAGAGTCAATTAATAGCGTTGCCAATGGGGTTGTCCTTTAACTTGGTCTAAATTAATTCGTCCAATAATACAACTTTATTGTACAGGATTTGCGTCCCTTATACACAAATTCAGGTACATTTTACACTTTACATCAAAAGTATGTGTGACCTTTAGACAGTCCCGGCTCGTTAATAGTCTCTTTGGGATCATTAAATGAAATCATTGCCTACTATTTGTTACTATTGTTGTATTACCAGTTTTGAATGAGCTTTATTGTGGGGTGCCCACCCTCTTTGGTTGTACAATCTCCTGTAACACTTTTCCCAACTTTAAATAGGGAAAAAAAAAAACATAATAGGGTAAAGATCAGTAATTAAAACATTTAATATGCATGTACATTTATTGCATCTTATGCATCTATGCCTTCCTACCACCATGGTTCTGGCATGGAACAAACATGATTTGTGATTGACAATGAGTATTAATTCAACCATTGGGCGATAGAGCGGCAGAGGCTGATTTTCAGCCCCACCGATTGCTATGAGTCTTTTAAGTTAGAACTGTCGGGGGCTTGGGAACCCTCAAACAGTTTGTGACCTTTGCCAGATGGTGAAGGAGAAGAGACTTGCTTTTTTGTTTCTCATGGAAACAAAAATTCGATAGAACCGGTTGAACTTTGTACGAATAAAACTTGGATTTACTGGCTTATTGTAGTGAATCCAATTGGGAGGAGTGAGGGCTTGCCTTTTTATGAAGGGATGCAGACACGGCCGAAATACAAAATTATTCTTGCAGGCATATTAATGCACTTATTACTTTACTTGGTGGGGCATTCAAGTGGAAATTCATAAGGTTCTATAGCCATCCGGAAAGGGAAAAACGGAGCAAATCTTGTGAATTATTGAAATACTTACAATCTTTCTCTCCGCTTCCGTGGCTCGTTGTGGGGGACTTCAATGAGATAGTGCATTAGTCTGGAAAAAAAATGGCGCTACTCTTCGTAGTGAGAAACAGATGGAGGCGTTCAAGACTGCCTTGGAGGATTGTCATTTGTGTGACCTTGGTTTCTAGGGCCCCTTGTTTACATGGAGCAATAAAAGGGGTGATGGTACTTTTACGTCTAGATCGGGAGGTGGCAAATAAGGAGTGGTGCGAGGTTTTCAACATAGCAGATGTTGTGGTGATGGAGGTTATAAGCTTAGATCACAAGCCTTTACTGGTGTCTTTTTCCAAGAAAAATTATGACCGTGGAAGGCGTAAAAAGATTTTCTAGTTTGAAGTCAGCTGGACTACCGACGAAGAATGCAATGAAAAAATCAAAATGGCATGGAGGCAGATGGTGCCAGGTGAAAACTCATTGGGGAGGGCTCAACGAAAATTGGACAACTATCAAAAACAACTTTCTAGGTGGAGCTCCAAAAATTTGGAAGATCAGGCATGACTTTACAGAAGAAAATCAAGTTATTGGCCAATCTGCAAAAGAATGAGAACCTGAACAACCTATAAGATATAAAGAAGGTCCAAGGTGAAATTGATGTTCTTTTAGAGCAAGAAGATCGGCGATGGAAGCAATGAGCTAAGCAGCATTGGTATACATATGGGGATCGGAACACCAAATTTTTTCATGCGTGGGCCCAACATCTCAAGAAAGTCAATACCATTTGGAAGATTGAAGATGAGCAAGGACAATTGTGTTCGGAGCCAGAGGATATCAATTCAACTTTTATCAACTATTATACCCACTTGTTCACCTTAGCAGGACTAGAGGGGGTGGAAAAGTGTATCTTTGGGGTTGATGTGCGGGTTACTACAATTATGAACGAACAGTTGCTGCAACCATTCAGTGAGGAGGAAGTTTTTCGTGCCTTATCCCAGATGCAGCCACTCAAGTCACCGGGTCGAGATGGCTTTTCAGCTTGTTTTTACCAGAAATTCTGGAATACTATGGGCAAAGAGGTATGTCATGCTGTGTTGGGATTTTTGAATATTGGAGTATTAAACGTTGAACTAAATTCAACATATATTGCTCTAATCCCAAAAATCAAGTCGCCATCCAAAGTCACATAATTTTGCCCAATTAGTTTGTGCAATGTTCTGTACAAGCTAATTTCAAAGGTGTTGGCTAACAGACTGAAGCGCATGTTGCCTGCCATTATCTCCAAGAACCAGAGTGCCTTTGTCCCAGGCAGATTAATAACGAACAATATTCTAGTTGCTTACGAGGCCCTCCATACAATGCAATCCCAAATGTAGCGGAGAAATGGCTACATGGCCCTTAAGCTTGACATGAGTAAGGTATATGATAGAGTGAAATGTGATTTTTTGGAGGCAATTATGAAGAAGATGGGCTTCGCAGAAAAATGGGTGAGATTAATTATGATTTGTGTTTGATTAGTCAGCTATTCTGTGCTAATCAATGGCCAACCCCATGATAAAAATCTATCCTACCAGAGGTATCAAACAAGGTGACCCTATTTCCCCTTACCTGTTCATTTTGTGTGTGGAAGGTCTGAGCTCCCTTATCCATCAGGCTGAAGAATCTAATATTTTGTCGGGGATCCCAATTACAAGAGGTGGGACGAAGTTGAGCCACTTATTTTTTGCGGACGATAGTCTCTTATTCTGTAAAGCAAATGCTCTGGAATGGACCCGCATTAAGGAGTTATTAGCTGTTTATGAAAAGACATCGGGTCAAAAACTCAACTTGACGAAGACATCTATCTCCTTCAGCAAGGATACTAATCAAGAAGCACGGGACTATATCCTCTCTCAGGCAGGTGTTTAGGCGTCTACCTATTACGAAAGATATCTGGGATTACCAGCTATAATTGAGAGATCAAAAAATAGTAAGTTCAAGGGAGTTAAAGAGCGGATTTGGGGGAGCATTAACAGGTGGAAGGAGAAATTCCTCTCACATGCTGGCAAAGAGCTCCTCATTAAAGCGGTGCTCCAAGCGATCCCAACTTATAGCATGAGTGTATTCCTACTGCCCAAAGCTTTGTGCTGTGACCTTAATTCTTTGATGCTTCGCTTTTGGTGGGTTCCCAAGAGAATGGTACAAAAATTGCCTGGATGAGTTGGGCCAAGTTGGGTTGATTCAAGGCTGTGGGTGGACTAGGCTTTAGAGATTTGGAATGCTTCAACAAAGCTCTATTGGCTAAGCAAGGGTGGCGTCTAGTTCAAGAACTTGATACTCTGGTAACACAAATTTTGAAGGAAAAATATTACCCTCATGGGCATTTTTTGGAGTCCGACTTGAGTAAGAAACCTTCCTATGCCCAGAGAAGTATATGGCAAGCAAAAGATTTTTTAAAGGCTGGGTTGGTGTGGCGTGTGGGGGATGGATCTCGTGTCAAAATATGGGAGGATAAATGGCTCCCTACCCCTCACCCCATTTTGTGACATCTCCAAGCCAGGGCTGGGATAGACAAGCAAGGGTCAAGGATCTTATCAATGAAGATTTGGGAGGTTGGAATGTGCCTCTTATTATGGAGACGTTCTCTTCAAAAGAGGCTGAAGAAATTTGCAGTCTACCTATTTGCCCCACTGGGTTGGCGGACAAAATTATTTGGTCTGGTACTTCAAATGAAAATTTCTCTGTGAAAAGTGCCTAACATATAGACAAGCTTCTGACAATGCAATCTTCAGGGGAATGCTCCAAAGTTTCAGCATTGAGCAAGATGTGGACTACTATGTGGGCCTTAAATGTCCCAGGGGTGGTGAAAGTTTTTCTTTGGAAGGCGTGTAATAACTTGCTACCAACTAAAGAAAATCTGTTCAAGAAAAAGGTGACTTCTGATCCATTGTGCCCTCTCTGTGCGATGGAATCGGAAACAATCTGTCACATTTTGTGGTGTTGTCCATCGGTTGTTGATGTATGGGTCTTTGTCCTAAAAAACTTTAGAAGTGTTCAAGCGGTGCGATTGATTTTATCCAACTAGTAGAAGAGCTTCTGCACAAGCTTGAGAGGGAAGAATTTGAATTGCTGGCTATCGTTGCTCGCAGAATTTGGCTTCATCATAATTCCGTGATCTTTGGGGGTGAATTTCAAAATCCGGTCTCTTTGGTCAAAAACGCAAAGGAGGCTTGTGAAGATTTCTATGCGGCTGTTCTGAAGGAGCAACCTCCGATGGTACCTCGACCCGATACAGTAGTTCAACGTTGGCAACGCCTCCTATTGGGGTGTACAAAATCAATTGGGATGCTGCTATTGACAAATCCAGGAAATTGATGGGTGTGGGTGTCATTGTTAGGGTTGGGGAGGGTGAAGTTGTGGCAGCTTTGCATACCTCTCAGTATACCTTCTTGATCCCACTTCGGCAGAGGCTTATGCGACATGTAAGGCAATACAATTTGATAGAGATTTGGGGCTACCTAGACTTATGCTTGAAGGCAACGCTCTAACTATTGTAAACGCTATTCAGACTGCTGACCAT
The DNA here is from genome assembly GCA_900184695.1 of Betula pendula. NCBI lineage: Eukaryota > Viridiplantae > Streptophyta > Magnoliopsida > Fagales > Betulaceae > Betula > Betula pendula. The sequence continues at coordinate 468,939 of FXXK01000172.1, read as the reverse complement.
TTATGGCATTATGGGTGTACAACTGGTTATAGTTGCGGTTATTGGCCAATAACTGCAACTGCAATCGGGGTCCCCGATTATTCAGTTTTTAACAACCGCAACTGCAACCGGGACTCCAGTTGTGGTTGCTAATAACCGACAACCGGTTTTGATGTTATGGGTCACAAAAAAATTTATTTTTAATCACTTATCATTGGGTTTTTATATATATAATTATTAATTATATATATATAACTATATAAAATAATAATTTAAAAACTAATTATATATATGATTTTCTTAAAGCATCTTGAGAAGTTATGCCCACGAAGGCCCAAGTAGTATTTTTATAGAAGTAGGGGAGTGAGAAAAGTTTGTTCATATTCAATGTGAAACAAGTTCATATTCTTTTTTTTCTTTCTTTCTTCTCTCCTTCTTTTCTTTTCTTCTTCTTCTCTCTCTCTCTCTCTCTCTACGAGCTTCATGCATATATAATAGGAAATTGAAGCTCGTCTTGAGAGAGAGATACTTCACTTCATGGAATTTCTTCACTAAGTTTTTGGTAATCGCAAGTTATATATATATTTATATATTAACCGGTTATCCGGTTAATAACCGGTTTTTCTAAATTAATAACCGCAACCGCAACCGCAACCGGCTTAGCCGGTTATCCGGTTGCGATTATTTCTAGTTTTCCGATTTTTCGGTTTATCCGGTTGTCCGGTAATCCGATTATAAGTAGTTAATAACCGTTTCGCTTATACACTCCTACATGACATCTTTTTGGTAACTTAATTGAGGCCTTAAAGAGTTTGTTGTGTCACTTCCAGTCTTAGTTCTGTGATGCATATAAGACAGGAGGCAAATATGGCGACTCATCTGTTGGCAAAGGCAATGCTCCAAACACATACAGAGAAAATACGAATGGAAGAATATCTTACTTTCCTTCATGATATTGTTGTTTTTATCAATGTACGGTTTAAGGTTGTGAATGATAGAATGAAAATTCCTTTAAAAAAAAAAAAAGAACCAACCATTGGGCTATTAGAGCACCTAGTGCGCTGTTCTTTGCGATGTACAAAAAAGTAAAATTAATTAATTCATACAACTTTTCCACAGAAGCAGCAAATAGCAATTATTAATCCACACCAAACAGCAGCCCTGCAGACATCAAATTTACTACTGAGCACAGCATTTACCGTAAGGGCCACGCAGAAGCATTTAATACTAGTGAAATACTATTACACTAACCTAATACGTACCATCATGACTAATATAATTTCTTATTTCTATTTCTTACGAAGGGTCAAAACAGCGAGGACCACAAGCCAAATGAAGGCAAAAGCGCCAAGCAGAGACAGGACTAGAGCAGCGGCCATTTGGTGGCAATAGTTCTCAAACAAATCGCAGACCTTGTTCCATTGCACGTGTGAATTCCCGTGTTGGCCGATGAAACCAACCGCAGCGGATGCCCCATTGGCGGAGAAGAGTAGAGCCATTATTAAAATGTCTAGGAAGATTATTACCAGCGCTGCATTGTGTTTGATGCTTAGGGCTGCCATAGAGTATGCCAAAGATCCTGCTGCATATGAACAAGCTATGGCATTTGACACCAAGAAGTACCTATTTGCAAGGGTAACAAGATCAATTAATATTAGGTCCCTAGTTTTCAACTTACTGTTAAAAGAATTAAGGAAAAATTTTACTTATCACCCATAATCTTTCATTACTTTTGTAATTATATCCTTAAACTTTAAAAAGTGTCGATCAATTTATAGTTACCATATTTCAGAAATTTGTACTGTCAACCCTTCTGTCCAAATTAACGAGCAAAATTCTTAAAATATCTTTAAATGTTTATAAAATTACAAAAATATATTAATTTAATAATCAAAAATAAAAAACAAAAACAAAAAAGACGAGTATTTTGAAGATTTAATGCTGAACTTGAACAGGATGGTTAACAGTGCAAACTTTTAAGAAATAATAACTTTAAATTGACATTTTTTAAAGTTTAAAGATGTGATTACAAAATTGATGAAAGACCATAGGTGCTAAATGAAATTTTCCCAAGATCGAATTAACGATATGTACATGTTGTATGTATGAATTACACACAGGATGGGATGATGTGCTGAGGTGGGGTTTAAGAATGTGGGCAATGAAAACATTGAAGGCCACTCTATTCAGATTAGGATGGAATGCCACAATTTATAATGTTTGGAAACAAAGAAACAATATTAGGCACGGCAATCAAATCATCACAGAAGAGAAAATTGTTGTGCAAATCATTACAAAAGAGAACTTCTGTTGTTGCAGGCCAGGATTGTTAAGTGTTTACTAGTGTAAAGGGTTTTTCTACAGAGTTGTTTGTGCAGATCTGCTTTTCTGCATTTTTTGCTCCAGTTTGTTCAAACTGGAGTGTATTGTACTGATTCTTCTTGTTAGTAAAAAAATCATTCATCCAAAAAATAAATAAATAAAAAATCATGCTGCGAAAGCAGTCAAATGAGCATCTTTGCCTACATAACAGGCAGTCTGTGTGTGGGAACATCTCAATGCCCTCTGCTATACGTACTAATGACCACATAAACCTTAATTATGTCATCATCATAACAATTGTATCGTCAAGTCCCTATCAAGAAATAGATATTAAAACTAGCTTTTAATTAAAAAAAAAAAAAAAAACTAATTATTTTAGGGTTTGAGAGGAAAGCTAGAAGCTTACACAAAAGCAGACATGTATTGCCACTTGGCTGTGAAAGTAAGATGCAAGGGTGGTGAATTATCTGCAAGAGAGATAGGAACAGTCTTGGTCTCCTTGCTTGCACCCACCAAAATTGCAGCAGCCAAAGTAAAGGCCAGCCCCAAAAATCGCAGCAACACATCATAAAGCTTCACTCTCCTTGGACTCTCCACCACCTTCACATCACTCCTGATCACTCCATCCATGTTGCTGTGTGCTTGTATTCAGGCTCGCTGAGAGAGAAAGAGAGAGAGAGAGAGCGTATAGAGCAAGGAAATTAGGAGAGTGAAAGAGTGCAGCAATAGATAGTTATAGTAGTGTAATAAGACAGAGGACACAGTAGGTGGGAAATGGACCGAAGTTAGAGCTGCATTGAAGGCTAAGCCACCTTCTAGTGTTTAATACCATTGACAACGTAGTCAAAGCCCCGCTGCTTTGGGTTCGCTGGCTGATCATTAAGTTATGTGACTTACTTTGAATTGATGCCCTCATGGGTCTGCGTCCTCAAATTGAAAGTTTATAAGTCGGTGCCCTTTACATTGTTAGGTCAGTCTAACTACTCATTACCCTTAATAGGATGTTTGAATTGGAGGTTACATAGCTCGCCTGCCCTGGAATATGTTGGATCTACAGCTCCCCCTTTTTAGGCTGCCTGAATTTCATTTTTAAGAGCAGATTTCAATCCATTATACCTAATCACCTTGCCTTAGAGATGTCAAATTATGTGGAGTATAACCTTAATATTGGATGAATATCTTTGGATGATTTCAAATGTAGATCTGGCAAAAAAAAAAAAAATCACCTTTAATTATATTACATGAAAACATTTTTTTTTTTTTCAAACTAAAACCAAAATACACTTTTCATCTTAAGTTGCTTGAAGAATGTAGGTTTCGCAACGCTTTTCTTCCTCTATCTGAATTTATGTGTTATTTGAGCAATATAATAACATGATAGGTCCTTATCCTTTAAAAACTTTTTTTTTAAGTAAATTAAGCATTATGACTATCATTAATGAGAAGAAACAATTTGCTCAGCAAGTACAATGTCACGGATGTAATCAGGATAACATTCTATACAAATTTGCTCCAATGAGCCGATGGCTGCCACATTTGCTTCCCATTTTGTTTGCCGCATGTTTTAAAATTGCAAACTATTCAGCATAATTTTGGCATCTTCAATCAATTGCACATACCGACACCAACTGCAATCTTTTCTTCTCAGAGCATTTACTACTTCCAATGCATCTCCTTCAAATATCACTTTTGTAGCCCCAAATCTCTAATAAATTATGCCGATGTCCAAGCTCCCTAGCTTCGGCCATTGTCGGGTCCGAAAATATAATAGAGAAATTGAGACACTTTTTCTCCTTTATATTACATGAAAATACTTTAACAAACTAGAATTTAAAATTATCAAAGATTAACTAATTCATGGGATATTTTACTAGTGTTTCCTTTTCTGGCAGTCACAAAAGACTCTAGTAAAAATATTCTTTGCCGGCGTTTAAACCGACTATCAAAAAATTTTCTACGTTTATCAGTGATTTTTGGAAACGATAGTAAAGGTGACCTATTTACCAGCGTTTTTCCAAAAAAAAAAAAGCAACTAAAAGAGCAACTAAAATGTCAGCATTTTTCAGAAAGAGTAATAATATACACCACTCCCAAGTCCCCCTCACATCCTCCTAAAGTTTATGTGCCGTGCTACCCCTCATAGTATTTGATGCATGAAGTTTGGTTTTTTTATTGGAGGGACCACACTACATAGGCTTTAGGGGGATGAGATTGGGATGAGGGGGCAATGTATAATATTACTCTTCCAAAAAATGCTAACACATTAGTGGCTCTTTACCGGCGTTTTTAAAAAACATCGATAAAGAGTGTCTAATAGGGCTATAAACGAATCGAACGAGTTAAGCTTTAAGATTTTCAGCTCGGCTTGTTTAAGAAAATATTTAAACGAGCCAGGCTTAAAAACCCCAACTCAAACTCGGCTCGTTAGACAATATTCAAGCTCGAGCTTGATTAAAAGGCTTTGATGAATCAAGCCCGAGCTTGACAAAAAAGTTTTTCGAGCCTTAAATGGGCCAACTAAGCTCATTTAAGGCTTATCAAGCCTTAAATGGGCAGCTCGGCTCATTTAAACTCGTTTAATTGATTTGAGTAGTTTTTAAAAATGTGATTAAAAAAAACTTTAAAAAATGACACACTAATTAACATGATTGACTAAAGATATAAACTTTTGAGCATTTACAAGCAAATTTGAGAAATTAATACTACACATAAATAAAAAGAATACAAAGACAAAGACTTAAAATCTTAAAGAGAGTTCAAATTTAAGTAGAAGTACAAATTTGCCTAAATCATGGTACGGTTGGTAAGTCAACTTCATTTAAATTACAAAAGATCACAACTTAAAAATGCATGAATTAATGATAATGATCATAAGTCGTAAGTATGATAAAGTATCTAATGATAAATTATATAAATTATAATGATTAAACATAACAAAGTTTTATCTTATTCATATTATCATTTGATCTAGTGTTTATATAATTATATGGCATAAGTACAATGTTAAATAACTTAAATCATAAGATAATGATAATGATAAGTACATAATATAATTATAATGAATCAATAATAATAATTATAAGTCAAAAGTATGATAAAGTATCTAATGATAAATGATATAAATTATAATGATTAAACGTACCAAAGTTTTATCTTATTTGTATTATCATTTGATCTAGTGTTTATATAATTATATGGTATAAGTACAATGTTAAATAACTTAAATCATAAGATAATGATAATGATAAGTACATAATATAATTATAATGAATCAATAATAATAATTATAAGTCAAAAGTATGATAAAGTATCTAATGATAAATGATATAAATTATAATGATTAAACGTACCCAAAGTTTTNAATAATAATAATTATAAGTCAAAAGTATGATAAAGTATCTAATGATAAATGATATAAATTATAATGATTAAACGTACCAAAGTTTTATCTTATTTGTATTATCATTTGATCTAGTGTTTATATAATTATATGGTATAAGTACAATGTTAAATAACTTAAATCATAAGATAATGATAATGATAAGTACATAATATAATTATAATGAATCAATAATAATAATTATAAGTCAAAAGTATGATAAAGTATCTAATGATAAATGATATAAATTATAATGATTAAACGTACCAAAGTTTTATCTTATTCGTATTATCATTTGATCTAGTGTTTATATAATTATATGGTATAAGTACAATGTTAAATAACTTAAATCATATAATAATGATAAGCACATAATATAATTATGATGAATCAATGATGATAATCATAAGTCGTAAGTATGATAAAGTATCTAATGATAAATGATATAAATTATAATGATCAAACGTAATAAAGTTTTATCTTATTCGTATTATAATTTTGATTTAGTGTTTATATAATTATATGGCATAAGTATAATATTAAATAACTTAAATCATATGATAATGATAATGATAAGTACATAATATAATTATAATGAATCAATGATAATAATCATAAGTCATAAGTATGATAAAGTATCTAATGATAAATGATAATATTTAGGTAAGATCACAACTCATGCCAAGTATTTTATGATCAATTAATCATTATATACTAAGCATGATTTGTGATCATATTATAATTTATGATCATTATATACTTAGTAATTTAGCATGATTTGTGAGCTCATTATATACTTAGCATGTCATTTAAATTATATAATGATTTGTGAACACATAATCTTATTATTATATGATCATAAATTGACTGAGCTCGTGAGCCTTAAACGAGCCGGGCGAGCTAGTATATTCAAGCCTTAAACGAGCCAGGCTCACGAGCTCTAAACAAGTCGGGCAAACCGGTCCTATCAAGCCTTAAACGAGCTAGGCTTGCGAGCCCCTATCAAGCTTAGTCGGGCGAGTCGAGTATGTATCACTAACTAATCGAGCAGATTTGTACAGTACCAAACTCGAGCTCGGGTCAAGTTTAACTGAGCGGGTATCGAGCGCGCTCGCAAACAGGCAGGCTCATTTATAGCCCCAGTACTGTCTAACTTACCAGCATTTTTTTTGCAAAAGCCAGTAACAGCGCAACTAAAACAAATCAATATAAGAATTTCCTTTTCCCCTAAAATTCTTAATATATCTTATATTTTTGGAATTTCAATGTAAGATTCATAGTATTTAAGTCAAATAACAAGTTAGTATAGTATTTAATGATATTTTTATTTCTTTATTAATGAACAAATAATGAGATGATTCATTTTATGGTCCATATTTTATTTTGTTACATCTAATAGTGTTACATTATTTTTAAATTTTAAATGACGTAACATCATATACACCTTTAAACCTGTAAAATCTAATTAGAATCATGAAATAAATTATCTCCATTTCAAGTAAAGGTAATTTTTAAAACCATCAACCCATTCTTATGATATTTTAGGATTAAAAAGAAAGAAAGGGAAAAATTATGATGAATGGCATCCCATAATTCTTTGTGGATTTCATGTTCGAAGTTTCTAAGATATTCAATAGTTTAAGGATTTTTAATACAAGAGATAATAAATTAAATATTTTTCCTATTTAAAAGTAGATACTCTAATTTTTTCCATATATACAATATGATCTATCATTCCAATTCGAGTAAAATAAATAAGTCTTTTGACACTATTGATTTGAACTAGGTTTACAATATGTCTCTCTAAATTGTTTATAGACTTCCCTTTTCCCCATTCCCACGTGATCCAAAAAAAAAATTGTTTATAGAGTTATTTAATTTTTATTAGCCGTAGGTAATTTCACCAATATATCTGAAAATGGTTTGAGGGTCCGTTTGGTTTGCGATTTTAAAATATATGATTTGAAAACATGATTTTTAAAAAGGAAAAAATCAATTTAATCCTTAAGTTTTTACCTAATTTGGATTTAGTCCTTGAGTTTTCAATTTCAAGAAAAATATCCTTAGATTTTGCCCAAATTTAAAATAGGTCATTCTGTCACTTTACCGTTAAAGTTTAAATTTGTTATACATCATATATCTCTCGTTTAACACGTCACTCCACTTTAATTCGCTTTGCCGCTCAAAAATACACCGATTAGAGACAAAGAAGAACGGACAACACAAAAAATGAAGAAAAAAGTCTTACTTCTCAAGTTTTAAGCCAAAAAAAAAAAAAAATTGTTATCATAGAGTTTTATTTATTTATTTATAAATGACTTGTTTCACTAATATGACATTGCATTGGAGTGCTTACATGAGCGTTAACATGTTAAATGAGACATATTTAGCATTTGATAATCCGTTAACTTTGAGGTAAAGTGATAAAGAAACCTATTTTAAATTTGGACAAAACCTAAGGACTGTATCCTTGAAATTGAAAACTGAATGATTAAATCCAAATAAGATGAAAACCTAAGGGCTAAATATGATTTTTTTTTCCTTTTAAAAATACAGTTAAGCGTTTGGCAAAATCGCATTTTAACCTTTAAAATTGTACGTTTTCAAAAAAGCATTTCATTGCCTGGGATTTGAAAACACATATTTTTTACGTTTTTAAATCACAATTTTTTAAAAACACAATCACAAATGATCCATTTTCTACGATTTGGTTTAAATCTTACTTTTTATCTATGAAATCGCAATGTCAAACGCATCCTGAGATTCTAACGCCATCTCTTCATATATAGTTTAGAGGTATCTACTTTTGACTCCCCTGTGGTTTAAAGTCTTTATTCAAAGTCACCTTAGTTTCATGTTTTATCACAAGGGTACCTCAATTTTAGATAAAGACAGAGATGGTACCCCCGTCCATCTGCCATCTAATTAATTAACGGAGCTCCAACAAAATATTTCTGTGATCTCAATAAAAAAAAAAAAAACAATCTCTCTCTCACCACAACAAAGAAAGAAGTAAAAATAATTAAACAAAGCATTAATGAAAGCCCCCCTCCCCCCACTGTGATCTCAATAGAAAAGAAACAATTTCTCTCTCACCCAACAAAATATCCCTATCTTTGATTTGCTTTCTTACATGAAGCAGCAAACCATGGCGAAGAGCACTCAAGATATCTCCTCCAAGAGGCACTTCCATTGGACAAACAAGGTTGGAAGCGAAGAAAATGACGACAAATAAGTTCCAAGCTTCAAATCCTCCTCAAACAAAATGACCCA
>FXXK01000172.1:420465-439447 GCA_900184695.1 Betula pendula | reverse complement strand
AAAGAGGAGAGATGAATGTAAGGACTAACGGCTCCAAATTTTTCTAGACGGCTAACTGACGAATGATCATTTCAAATCGCGAATACAGAGAGATATTATTTTCCAAAATAAAAAAGGTGAGAAAGTAAAAAAAAATGTGACTATCTTAACTTGAAATTTATCAATCACATTTATTTAATGTACTCGATGGTCAATCAGCTGGCATGGTGGATTCCCACGGCCACGTGTTTATTGTTTATTTGCCCCAGAGGACAGGTTGCTACAATTATCTGGAAAGTACTGAATCACTTCCACCCTCCGAAATTTCCGATTAGGGTTTCCAATTCGTTCCCCTTTCTCTCCGATTCCCTTCTCTGCTTTGCTCTAATCCTTCAATCCCTGCGCTTTTCACAAAATTCCTTTGCCACCAATGAAGAATTGAAACCCAAAGATAAGCAAAACGGAGAGAAAATTAACGGTTCAAAATCGATCGAAATGAAAATCAAGAAGAGTAAGAAGAAGAACCATGAAAGGTTGGGTGGCGTGCCTTTCGCTCGAGCCTTCGCCAATGCCAAATCAAGGACGATTTCTACAACCCAGCTCTGATAAGTACGTATATTTTCTTTATTTTGCTAAAGCTTTAGTTTTTTTTTTTTTTGGGGGGGGGGGGGGGGGTTGCTTATACTTTGACAATTTGTGCTTTTTGATCATTGGTTTAGAATCAAATTTGTTATGAAGTAGTGGGGCTTGAAACAATTGTTTTTCGAGCTAAATTTCCGCTTGTTTGATGAGAAATTTTGGAAGAAATAACAGAAATACTTGGAATTTGAGCTTTATGTCCTTTTTATCAAATTGGTTTTTACAGGTTTGATTGTGACCCAGATATATGGAATTTCATAGGATGCCAATAATTTGAAAACAAGGAGTGATAGACAGGAAAATGTGTAGTAATTTAATATTGTATAACTACTTTTGAAATTGGAAACTCTGATGTGGTATTGTTCTAGTCTGGTCCTCGTGTACACTATAGGGGTTTTAAGCTTTACATTGTATGCCTGATTCTGTGATCATATGGTTTTTTGAATGGATGACTTTTTTAAAGGAGCAATTTTAGTTTAAAGCTACAAAAATGTTGTTGACATGATATTCATCGTTTCAGCATTCTGTCTTTTCAGACCAGTCAGTGACTTACAAACCCTTGAGTGCACACATTAGAAAGAGGAGGGACTGTATGGATGTTCTTGAATTCCCTTGCTCCTTAGAAACATGTAATGTTCGTGTAGGTAGAAGTATTTTGAGAAATGAGTATGAATTCAAAGGAGGTGATAAGAATAGTTTTTAAAATTAAGACAAGGGAAATGACGGGAGAGCCACATTGAATGAACTATGAATGGACCACTTTATCAATGTGCAATTTGTGGCATAGGGTCTGTTTTCCATCAATCCTCTGTTTGGTTACTAGGAATTTTTTTTGAAAGGGGGGGGGGGGGGGGGGCAGGGCACCACTAAACTTAAATATAAAAGAAAAATGACAATGAATAAGCTCCTTTTCTTCTTGTTCTTTTCAAAAATAGAATGTTGTATAAATATTCTGTTATGGAAGAGAATAGGAAAGATGTCAGAGATTTTTAAACTTTGTCTGGCATTTTGTACCCATTTAACTGACAGGTTCCTGTTTTATTTCTTTCAGAGAAGCAAAAGGAGTTCTATAAGAATGCAAAGAATGTGAAGAAGTACAAGAAGTTGCTGAAGCAACAAAGTCAACAGCATGATATTTCCTTAGCTATAAGCCCCCTTGAGGTTTGTTATGATATCTACTTCATCCGAATCTTAGATTGTTTTGTTGGTTTCTCATATATTGTAAGTTGAGACCTTAAATAAGTGTCAAATACGCCAAGTTTTGTCAGAAATTATTGTATCACTGTTTGTGAAATACAATCCATTACTCGTGTCTTATAAAACTAGCGAAGTTTTTAATTTCTTTTCAGATAGCATGTGGATTTTAATCTAGAGGTTTCAGTTCCCAAATATCAATTCATTGTTCTGCTTCTTCAGAATGCTGATTTAAATGGAAAAATGCCCGGTGGTGTTGTTCTTAAGCATATAGCTCTCTAAAAAAAAAAAAATTGTTTATAACTCTCGAACTCAAAAGCATCCATTTAGCCGGACTGACTAGTAGATGTGCAGTTGCACTTGGAGCTTAGAAGCTTAAGTCACATTGCATTCTGATGGTTATTGCAGGGTGAGAATGAAACTGAAGATGGAAGCATAATGAGCATGAACAACAAGAACAGCAAGAATTACGGTATACCGAGTTTGAAAGAAATGTATGAGCAGAAGCATGAAAAGAAAGAGAGGACAAAGATTGAGATGGAGGCTCTTAATCAGGCAAAGATGGAAGAGAGAGAAAAAGCAGAAGCTCGGAGGAAGGCTGCGAGGGAGAAGATGTTCAAGAAGACGCACGCAGGCCAGCCTGTTATGAAGTACAGAATTGAGCATCTTTTGGAGACTATTGAAAAGTCGACCAAAAATTAAGTTGAAAAGATCTCCTCACGCATTACTGAGCATATTTGGAGGAGGGTCGGGGGAGTTGGTTGTAGTTTTCGCCTTTTCGGATATCATTTTTGGCTGCTTGAAATGTGATAGATGAATACTGTTTTGTTTTTCTTTGCCCTAATGTAAGAATTCATGAACAGAATCTTTTATTTCATAGAGAAGAGAAGTGAATTTGGTAATCTGCATTTAATTGTGCCGATTTAGTTTTATTTCTCACTAGAATATGTACTTGAGCCCTCAATGCATTTCGCGCATCTATTGAATTGTTTATCTATCTCCATCTGTCTCTTCTGCTCAAAGCTCATGCTTCTTACTGTGGTCTGTGCAGGGTCTTTCATCTTTCATGAATTGCAATATAAAGAAGCTTTATTATCCATTCATCCGTTCAGGGCTTTAATCCCTTTGTATATATGCTTACATCACAAAGCAGGTTTGTTCATACATCTGACGGGATGATACCTTATTATTCTATTTTCGGGGAAGCAAAGATAAATTTTATTAAAATAAAATTACAAAGGAAACAAGAAGGAAACACAAAATTACAACAGAGGAATCCCCCACAGCAAAACGGAAAAGGGGCGCCTGCTGTATAAAAACAGCAGAGAAAGCGATAGATGGAGAGGATGTGCAGGCGAGCCTTATTATTAGTCATCATCATTTGCACCCTTCAACTATATCATAAACAAAACCCAACTATATCTATCAAGGCTATAACACTCACCAACCAAACCAAAAGCTAAAACTACGAAGGAAAAACCGAGATAGGCAAGAAACATTCAAGGGCGAGGATGTTTGGCCTAGAATATGATGTTGTCAGTGGCGATAAACAACAAATGGAGCCGGAGCAACTGCATACCGCCGTGGACGTGGGGTGCAGGTCATCATGAGGGCAATAGCTATCACCAACGCCACTAGGAGCCCCATGAAATCTGCACCGCCACCATCTAATTCCGAGCAAACTAGCTTTCCCATCACCAACGCTTCAAAACACGATCCTCCTGCAGTCCCTTCTCTGCACAACGCTAGAAGGAAGGAAGAAGCCCCTGAAATAAGAGAGGGGTATTACTTTGCTTTTGAAGACTAGAAGTCAAGAGTCAGGCTTGAAAAAATCTACGCGCTTTCATATTCTTAAGAAGATTCTTGGAAAATATTTATGTTACATCAAATTAATTTTCTAAGAAGTTTCTCAGACCAGGATTAAGGTCGTTGGCTGCATATGTAGACTCTATATGACTATAAAATCCAATGAGAAGAGAGGAAGACCATGACCACAAGTAAACGATGAAAGTTATTGGTTTGGACAAAGTTTCGTTCGTTGGAGGGAATTCTATTAAATTGACATCTTCTTTATAACATGTGATTTTTGATGTGGAAATAAATAGCCTTAAGTCCAATTAAAATAAAGGCCCAATCACACAAAGAGCTGAAAAAACCTATGATCCTCATGTCTACAAACAGTTATTGCACAATGGACAGAAATTAGCTACAAACTGATTTGTAGCAATTAGTTACAAACCAGTCTAATAAAATGACATGTGTCTTTTAGCATGTGAGAAGCACATGTTTTTTTAATAACATGTGCTTCTCACATGCTTTTTTTAATAACATTAATAAAAAACATGTGCTTCTCACATGCTAAGGGACACATGTCATTTTATTAGACTGGTTTGTAGCTAATTGCTACAAACCAGTTTGTAGCTAATTTCTGTCCTTGCACAATTATAAGCCATCACTGACTTTTACAGTCTAAAACTTTCTTTACTAAGTCTCTCTCTCATAATCCATTACTGACTTTAACTATTAAAGGCTTCTCGCTGACCCTCCTTAGGGTCGGCGTCACTCTGGTAGTCTCTCTTTGTTTTATAAGAATCCATCATCTATTCTAGTATAATATATGTTCTTAGAATATGTGTTTTTTACGTGCATTTTAAAAATATAAGTTAGAATCACATGTTTTAATAACAAGTATCAATTTTATAGACAGAGTTGGGAAAATTTTCTCAACCGACCTTATCCGGTTCATGTTTGTTTTTTTTTTTTTTTTAATAATAAAAAAAAAAAATTGATATGTAAGTTATCCGGTTGGTTTTGTGGTGGCTATTCTATGCTTGAAGTGATTTTACTTCAAAATCAAGGAAGGCCTGGGCATCCCCCCTTCCCCTCTATTCAAGGCCTGGGCTTGGCCCACAAAGAAAAGGAGGGGTGAAAGCCCTTTTTGCTTTTCTTAAAAAGTGAAAGCCTAATATTTTTAAGGCTCACAGTTAATGCACCCATAGAGAGCGGGAATAGGATCCTCTCCAGTTCAAAGGAACTGGAGAGGATCCTTATTCCCATAGAGCGAGACCCACAAAGACAGGTAAAAATCCGAGACATTTGCAAGCGAAGCCTGTCCTATTCAAACAGGAAGTGGACTATAACATGTCATCCACTATTCCTTGTTAACTACAAGTTTGTACAAGTTGCCATAATTTAATGAGTAGAGTTAAATTAAATATAAGGGAAAAGTATATATTTTCTCTCAAATTACCATTTTATTATTAATGTGCCTCACAAACTATTAGGTTATGTTTGGTACGTGGAATGGCTATTCCATGGAATAGCCTATATTAAAAATGAAATGAGTAGAGTAAATTAGCTTTGGAATAACCATTCCAATAGCCATGATGGAATGACTATTCCTTCAATTGATGGAATAATCATTCCTCTTAAGTTGAAAAGAATAGTTATTCCCTCAATTAAAGGAATAACTATTCATTCATAACCATCGGAATAACTATTTCAAAGCTAATGTATTACACTTATTTTATACTTGATAAAGGCTATTCCATGGAATAGTCATTCCTCATACCAAACATGTCCTTAATTGTGTCAATGTTCCCGAATAGAAAAAAAAAATTTTGTGTCAATGTTTCCTTAAACTATCAAAACAATGTCATGTACCTCCAAAAACAAGATAATCCTTTTTAAAGAACTTTAAAAAAATTAAAAATTAAAAAAAAAAAAAAAAACTAAAAGAAAACTTTTCTTTATAAAAAAAAAAATCTAAAAAGAAAAAAACACATAGTAGGTGGCTAAGTCACCTCCTTCGACCATATCTGGGGGGTGGCCGAACCACCCCCTGACTATTTGGGAGTGATTCGGCCACCCACTCATTTTTGAAAATATATATATTGAGAGGGTGGCCGAACCACCCTCAAGGCCATAGAGGTGGTTCAGCCACCCCTATTTGGCTAGAGAGGGTGGCCAAACCACCCTATATTGAGCCACCCCTTGGTTTTTTTTATTATTTTAGTTTTTTTTTTCAAATTTATAAGAATATTTTTGTTTTATTTAAAAAAATTATGATTATTTTTATTTTTTTGCTGGCTCTAGAGAGGATATTGACATTGTTTTGATAGTTTATGAAGACTTTTTTTTATAGAATTGGTAGTTTGAATGACACATTGACAATTAGTAGTTTAAGGGTAGAATGTGTATTTTTCCCTTAATATAGTTAAGCTTAAGCAAAAAGTAATTATTTTTATTCACTCAAGGAGGGTGTTTGTTAATGTGTTTTAAGGGATAATTTTTGTTTTTCATTTAAAAAAATATTTTGATGTAACATAAAAGAGAGAACTATTTTTGTGTTTTAAAGAATATTTTGTGTTTCAAGTTGTTTATTAATATATTTATCTTGGGATTGGGATTTATAGCAATATCATGTCGAATTGCTAGCAATTCAGGCAAGTAATGTGAGAGATGGGCAGCCTATATGGAATCTCTCACATTGCCTGCCCAAATTATTAGAACACTTCTATTGAGCTCTTCAAACAAAAGTTAAATTTGAAGAGAAAACCCCACTTTTTTATAATTTAAAGAGCCACTTTTAAAAGGAATCAAGTATTAAACTCTCTACATCTTTCTCTACTTCAGTTAAATATTCATTTTTAATTTTTTCTTTGTTCTCGGTACATGAGAGAGATAAAGGAATGAATATATAAACTTGAACAGACTAAATAGCTTTCACTTTTTGACTCTTAATATTTTGAGAGCTTCTTTAACAAAAATTAAATTTGAAATAGAGTAGAGAACTTGTTAAATGATCATTTTATGAGTATTTTCAAATATTTTAAGAATGCCCGTAGTAATTCGGATAGATAATTATAGATCTTTATCATTTATCTTGAAAACATAAAACAAAAACAAACATAGTTAGGCTCATACTAGATTGCAAGAATAGAATTCTAGTGTAGGAAAACCCATTTCATCTTTAGGCACAAAATCTGATTTTCAACGTGGGATTGTAAGTGACATTTCATAGAATGGGATTCCATTCTGCATTACTTTCTATGCCATTCTCAGACCATAATCATTGTAGCTCAGAAGTTAGGAAGCCACAATCATGATGAACACATATCAGGCTCATTTGAGATTTGAGATTCATTTTGTAATTTTTTTCACATTTTCACTGGCATGGTGTACCAAAAAGCTGGGCCATGGCCATCTATAAACTGAACCATAACAACTTTTCTCAGGAAAAAAAAGGAAAAATGTTAAGCTTTATAATACAAAGCCTGAATCAGTAACTGTGATAAATCATAATAATGAGTGTGGGGGGTGAAAGAATAAAAATGATGTGATGAAGTCAGCAGAAGAAATCATAGTAATAGTAATAAGATAATGTAAATCATGATGATGATCATCATCATCAACATAAAACGTGTGGCCATCATCAACCAATAAAAATGTCTGCAATTTGATTACGCCAGCCACTTTCTCACACACAGAGGTCCCTCTCCTTCACTTTTTTTGCTCTGTTTTTGTTGGGTCAGTCTTGTGGGGTGGGGGGTGTCTGTGTTATGTTGTTGTCTGTCTACCTGTCCTGATATCTTTCTGTTCTGTTTTTTTTTTATTCTTTTTTCCTTTTTTTCTGAAATTTTTGTAATGTAGTTAATTATCTATATTTTGTGATGTGTATGTGGGAATCTGATATTCAAACTTGAGAGAGAGGAAGAGAGAGAGAGAGAAGGGTCAAGTACTTTGGTTGCTGGGTCATTTATCAGGAGGTGGGTGTGGTGTAGAAAAGCGAGCGTGAATGTAGCAAAAAGTTGTGGACACCGTCCAATGTCACCGAATCTATCACGTGGCTCTTCAGTCGAGGCCTTTGCTCTCTCTCTCTCTCTCTTTCTCTCTCTCTCCAATGAAATTGAAGAACAAAAAAGTGAAAGTTACCAGACCTAAGAGATTTTCTTTTAAGAAGAAGAAGAAAGAACATTTACCGAAGGCGCATATCTGGCAGTAAAGTTCTGAACCTGTGTGGGTTTTCCTCCTCCATAAGTAACTCCATGTCTTGCTAGAGAGAACACTGCTGCTTGGTGATCTATGGACTAAATGTTTGTATCTCGGTCCATTCCACAAATGCATGTGCAATGTCTTTGAGATTATTTAAAGCTAATTAGACCTTTCATATAGAGATTTTCGGTAATTTTCTTTTTTTTTTTTAAATGACGTTGGAACCTCTCTAAAGCAAGCCCTTCAAACCCATTTCTATATAGTAAATCTCATAAGTTTGTAGCTATTACTTACAAACCAATTTAATAAAGTGGTATGTATTCTTAGCATATAAAAAACATATATATTTTTTAATAATATCAATAAAAAGGCATATGTTTCTCACATGCTTTAAGAATACATGTCATCTAATTAGACTAATTTGTAAGAATTAACTGCTAATTTTTTATCCAATCTCGAATACCTGCAATCATCCTCAAACCACAAGTTTGGACAAACTCGAATACAAGACCTCGAGGTATAACACCACTAAGGCTTTCACTTAAGCTGCCCGTGTGGGATAGAGATCCCCAACGTGAACCGGCTACACAAAATATGAGAGAACTCGTATGAGGCTTACCCGTCCCAACAAATTTCAGGCAGTTCACTCACCTGTTGAGGTAAATAAACTTCATAGAAACTTTCTCATATTTTTCTTTTTCTTTTGAATTACTACTAATTCGGGCAAAAATTTACTAGAAATCCTGATCTAGACCTTACATTGTACGAGTTCTTATAGGCAATGTTTTAAGGATGTTCTTTGATCTTGGATTTGTGAAAATTTTTGTTTTCTGTTTTCAAAACAAAACTGCTAATAAATATCCCAAAATACAAAACACTTTTTTTGAAAAAAAAAAAAAAAAACAAACAAACAAACAAACAAACAAACAATCAAACATACAGAATTTTCACATTTAATACATCAAAACACTTTTAAAAATAAATAAATAAATAAAATCCTTTAAAACCCATTAACAAACATACCTGTTAACATTTACAGTAGTGACATAAAAATTGTCTTTATGTTTTAAATTATTTGTTAATATATTTGTTTTGAGAACATAAAATAAAAGACAACAAAAACAAAAAATAAAACGTGGCCTGTATCATAACATGAGGCAGACCTCAACCGTAACCCGATATTCATATTATCATATTCATTCGTTCCTTCACCATGTTATTTTCCATACATCTCTATGTTAATAGTTCCTCGGAAGACACAAGTTAACGCTTTTTCCTGCATGTCCCCATTACCTATCTTTTGCAGTAAATGATCTTGCTTTCTAATTTTACAATTTTGAACCACCGCTCTCTCTCTCTCTAACAAAAATTCGATCAAACAGAAGCTAACAGGAACCATGTATCACATTACCTACAATTTGGAAAGCAGCCCTACACTTTTCAGCTACTTTCACCTGACGAAGCAACAAGAATCCCGGGAGTCAAACGGTGATTGACGAAAATTTTGAAAATCATGGTATTCACACAGAACAAGCACGTGTTTTCACATGCCTAGAACAGTCCCAAACAACCAATTCAATCCGTTTAGACCTTGTCAAACCTAGAAAATTCACACACGTACACACACACAGGGTAGTACTATAGAAATGGGATCCTGTTTCTGTCCAGTTCTTGTGCCAGTTAAACACCACCAAAAGCAGCCATGTGCAGCCGTCTGCACTTAGAACTGTACAGAAACCGAGCCAAGATCATCTCTATTTCATGGTCTCGATGAGTTTTACAGATCTAATTGTGTATATATTATCACATGATTACAACACAGTTCGATGCAACAATACAAATGGTACACAAGGCAGTTAGAGAAAGACTGAGACCCCAACAAAACCTAAAGCATATAGAAAATGTGGCAGAGGTAGCAAACCCTCCTTTGAAACTTCAAAAGAGGTCTTTCCAGTATGTTCGAAGATTGAGAAGTGAAAACATGGGGGAACTGGGGATTACATTGAGCGAAAAGAGACCTTTCAGCAACAACTGAAGATGAATTCCAACCGTTATAAACCACGTGGTGGCCACCTTGCGTGCGTTGGCAATGTTATCACAAAAATTTACCGCTCTTAGATGGACATTGTTATGATTCAGTTAATTATAAGTAAAAGAGGAACAGAAAAAAGAAGAGGAGGAAACTAACCTTTTAAAAGGTCGAAAGAATGAGATTCAAATCCAACATTACAAGTACAATTACAGAGGTCTATTAGTACATAAACTCTTATTCCTGAGGAAGGCTAACACTGACACAACTTAGTCCACAAGATATAACTACATCCTGATGAAAACAAGGAAATATCAATGGATAAACATGCACAAGTCTGCAAATAGTATACATGGTGACTGCCGAATAAAATGCTAACCACTATTTGATACACATACAACAATAGGAGTTCTAAAATCTTTATTAATCACTAATTGGTATCCCATAGCTCAGCCAAGTATAAAATCAGTGGCAATCAAGCCCTCGAGCATCTGTATAACCTCCCAACCTTGCTCCCACTCTGATTAGGGCTGCAATTATATTAAGCTACATAAAAGTAAATGCGAAACAATGAGTACCATAGAGAGCATGTACCTGCTATACCCATTCCCACATTCCGAGGGCATTGATTTACCGGGCATAATACATGGGCAGAGCTGTCAAGAAAGCCTCAATTCAGAATCTTCATCCATTGTCCAAACACAATTAGGCATGTCCAACCTTGGCCCCGCAACAGTCCTATATATATAAAGCTTCTCAACAGGGCAGCTTTCTGGTCTCGAGTCTGGATGTCCCCTTTCATCAATAACTTCAACATTCAGCCTTGGCATCTTCTGACCTAGCAGCTTACATGCTCCGTAACTCACAGGGCAAGAAGACATCCAAAGGGATCGCATTGTCTCCAGCTTTGCAGCATTGGCCAAAAGAGCCTTGTCACCAAAGGGGCAGTCCCTGATCTCCAGTTTCCTAAGGTTTTCACAACCAGACAGTACGTGATGGAGTCCCAGATCACTTTCTCCGGCAAAAGCTAAAGAGAGCATCTCTAATTTTTTTGCAAAAGTCCCAATATACTCGAACACACGATCAGTGAGAAGACCAGAAAGGGAGAGCCGCTGTAGATCCTTGCAGTGCTCAACAATGGCTCCAAATCCCACATCAAGTGGTTGAAGAGTAATGTAATCAGGACTTTGTGGCTCAATAATACAAAGACGAAACCTTGTCATGTTAGGTCGATTCCTCGCAATGGTCCTTAAAGCAGCATTAGACATTTGACGGCAGAAGTACAGAACTGACTGGAGCTTGGGGCAGCCTGCAGAAACTGAGACAAGGCCTTGTTCCGACAAGGATACATTTGGTTCTGCTTCATATGGATCAGATGGAAATACCCTCAATTCTTGCAGATCCTTGCAAGATGCTGCAATGGCATCAAGGCCGGCATCTTCAATGTAATCCAGCACCTGCAATCACGTCCTCAATTAACACGACAGGAACAGGCTCGTCTCAATCAAAAACAATATCAAAATTAAACAGCAAAAATTGAGGAAGAACATCGAATAAAATTAGACATACCCATAAGCGCTGCAAATTTTGACATTGGCTAACTAGCTTGATAAGATCAGGGCTTTGGATAGTGGCATAACTCAAGTTCAATGATGTTAACTTAGAGCAGATAGGGTAAACCGCTGGAAGATAGCCTGGGACTACGTCCCAAAAACCAGACAGACCCTTCAGTTCCTTGCATCCAGAAAAAGCTCCTGATAGGTTTGAGAAGACATCAGGTTGCAACTCAGATGCATAGACCCCCGTGCCTAACTCAACCAGCTGAGGTGCCCGACGAAGAAGATTCGCAAGCCTGTCAAGGGTCACAGCACGGTTGAGCCGGAGAGTCCTCAGGTTGGGGCACCTACCCACCAGGCGCTCCAGGGCAGGGAAACTCACCTCAGACCCTAAGCAGGAAATGTTAAGGGACACTAATGAGGTGTAGTTATCAGGAAAATGGCTGAGCCAGTGCCCACTCTGGTCTTCCACTTCACTCTCCCGCAGGTCCAGCTCTCTCAAATTCCTGTAGTGCACCGGCAAACAACTTGCTCAATAAAGACCAAGGTAGAAACATTTCACATAGTTTTTTTTTTTTTTTTGGCAAAAACATTTCACATAGTTGGTACAACTATAACATTACCATATGAAGCAGTTCAGTGGAACAAAACCAACAGTTATAACACTTAAGCTGTCTATTAATATTAGCAAGTTTATCACCCTACATCTCACTGACACTGACAACAGTTATACAACTCTTTTTTTTCTTTGGGTAAACATCAATGACAATGATTACAAGAAAAGGAAAGTCGCTTATTCCTGATCCATTTGAAATTTTCATCAAACCAAATTTACCAGAGCAGAAGAAACTAAACAAGTTCTTCCCAGAAAGCAATAACACAAAATCAGAAATTAACACAACAGAATCTTCAATTTTTTTTAATTTTTGATGAATACAACAGAATCTTCAATTAATAACATGAAAGCCAAATGTTAGAAGATTCATCATTCTGACTACAATAACATAAAGTAAGAAAAAAGAACCTAATTGTGGAATTCAAAAGAAAGCCACACTGTCCAAGAAACAACAATCCAAAACTTTGAAAACAACCCCACATCAAAAACGTGCACAAAAAAACAAAATAGCTAAAAGAAAAGGGCAAACTAAGCAACCCAAGTGATATTGACTAGATTTTCCACCTTAGCCAGTCAAAAAAACGGTAGTGCCTTCCCAGATCTAAAAGATACCAAGGCAGAAAATAAAGCAACCAAAGCAAAGTATCAGTAGCCAACCATCGTTGATTTCCCATCTATACTCGGAAACCCAATAACTTAAACCACACAATGCACACAAAATCAAGTTTCTTTTTTTACTTGCGAATCAATCATGAGGAAGCAACAATTTTTTATTCAAACAAATCGACCAGTATCTCAACCTAAAAAAAGGAAAAATCAGGGACAAACTACATCTAACAACTAAAATCAGATCTTTCCGTAAATACATCACCATTATTCACTCAAAGCTCGGAGGAAAACACCATGAATCCCGAAAAATACCACAATGCTGCACTAAGTCCCTCTGAGATTGATAAAACGTTAGCTAATAAAGCCAAGAAATTTAACTTGGAAAATAACATCGTTCTCCGTATTTAAGACCTATCAAATCTAAAAACCTGAACTCAACCGAGCCAAACTCAACGATTCACTTAATCTAAAAAAGTCGGTTCTCTCATTCCCTTGAAACCAACCCTGCATTACTCAAAAGATCCAAACTTGTACCCACGCTTCCCCCTCCCAACACAACAACCCCACCAAAGTAAAACTCAATAAAAAACAAACCCATATTTCCCATTTCCAAACAGAGCTAAAACACACAAAAACCGAACCTGCAATTGGCAGCAATGGCGGCTAAGCCGACGGTGCTGAACCCCTCGCACGAGGACAGCACGAGGACCTTGAAGTTCTTGAAGGACTTGGAGATGAGCTCCAAGCCCTCGTCCTTCACCACCATGCGCTTGAGCCGAATCTCCTCGAGCCACGGGTAGGCGACGGCCATGGCGGCGATCCAGGGTCCGACGTAGCCTCCCCAGTTCTCCGGCACGAGGTTGAAGTCGGCGAAGTGAGGCTTCCCCTTGAGCTCCACGCTCCGCACCTCCGGGAACCGTCGGATCAGCATCCGAGGGCTGATCGCGTAGCAGTTCCCGACGAACACCCTCCTCCTGCTCCACCGTTCGATCTCGTACCACGATTTGCACACCATCGAGATCACGTTCCTGTCCTGTCCATCCTGTATGAACGAGAACACGTGCTCCAACACCTCCTCTGGGAACGAGCTCCCCGCCATTCTCTGCATCACCCTCCTCTCCGACGTCGTTTTGAGAATCACCTCCGAGCCCCGCGAGCCAACTCAACGACAACAATAACACTCAACGGAGACTGTTAGATCTGAGAGAGAGAGATAGAGAGAGAGAGCGTTGAGCTTTGACATTATAAGTGTTGGAAGAGGATAAGGATTTGTTTGTGTTTGTGTTTGTGTTGTCCTGGGTGAGGTTAAGAAAGGCAAATATTAACCAGGGTTAAAGAGGTGGTCACTCTGATAGACCGTGGTGATACGGACACGTGGTCGGTCTAGATGACATCTTATCCGTTGGGCCGACGAATGGGAGCCGCATAAAACGGGTGTACGTAATAAGTAAGAGCGTGGAGCCCAGGAAGGACTCGGCGAGAAAATGAATTTTATCTCTTCTCTTTCTATCGAATCTTGTTATTCTCGGGAGGGCGTAAATAAAGTGTTATGATGTGTACCGTAATGGGTGGAGGGAGAAGGGGGAATCTCATGATTCGGATTGCACGGCTGGATCTGAGGCCGAGGATATTGCGGGGACCACAGAGCTAATCGGAGATAAATAGAGGAAAGGAGGGGAAAAAAAACAAAAAAAAAAACAATTAATAAGAGTTAAAATAATGTGGAATGATATGATGTGAAGTCTGGCTATGATGACATCATGGCCGTCCAATCATACGTGACTATTAGGGGTACATTTATCCATGATAAGTACTAACATCTCCATAACAATCATCTCCAAATGCCATACATGATTTATATGATTAGACGCGTAACGGAGCTTTAACTCTTTACTAATTTTGATCCATCTATTTAAGACCATTTTCTAGGAGCTTTAAAATTTTTTTAAAAAAAAAAAAAAAAAAGCTCAAAAATGTAACTAAACATTCCCCAGGTAAAAAGTCTTGTCATTTTTTAGAGTTACTATTTGGTTAGTGAAATCATGGACAAACAACTTTTTTTCTTTAATTCATCCTGATAAATTTATATCTATCTTTAATCTCTGTTAATTTTATTAAAAAAATATAACACAAATTATTGTAGTTACTAATTTGAAAACGTCAAATTTATTCCATAATAATAAATATTGCATATCATGTGTCACAAACTTAATTCAATTGTATAAAAATTAGATCGGTTAATTCATTTTAATTCATTGAATTTTTTTTTTTTTTGAATAAATTCTAATCTCTCATTAAAAAATTCAAATATTTAGAACAAATTATTCTAAAAAAATAATATCACAGATACATGTAAAAATGACTTTATCTAAACTTAATCTATGAATTGCTTAACGGCGAACTTAACTAACTCATGGGCCGTATAATTCGTTCCAATTCATTGATTTAGTCTGACATGACATTGAGTAAAGAAGTTTTTCAAATTTTCAAAAAGTTTGTTATAACTAGATCTAAAAATAAAGATTATGAAAATTTAGCATGATTGAATTCAAAAATAAACAAAGACCGTCTAAGAATATAAGGTCATTGGAGTTGGGATTAAAATCTAGTGCAGTTGTCTGTTCACATTGCTTACAAGTATGAGATAACAACAAAAAATAATTATTTAAATAAAAAGTGTAAATCATTTTAGGCATATAATATATTAACAAATTTGAATCTCACAAATATTGTTTAGAGTTGTAAGAAAACGAGAGAAAAGCGTAAACCATTTATGCCTCGTAAATATTATTTTCGTTGTTCAACTTACAATAATTTTTTAGATTAACCAATATTTTTCATCCTTTTAAACACGTCAAAATAAAAACTAAAAAACTTTTTTTAAAGAAAGTAATTACACCGAAACAAACCGTGGTTAAAATTATACTTTGTGATTCCAAGTGATTAAAGTACAAAACCAAGTGCACGTAGCATTTTAATCAAGACCTTTAGACAGCGTACGGACAGGAGGGTAATATCGCAGAGAGTTACACGTACACCCAGGAAAAAAAAAAAAGAAAAAAAAAAGCCCCATGTGAGCAGTAACTTCTTTCCCACAAACGGTAAAAATCTCAAAGTGTCCTTCGAGTTTCCCCAAGTTGCACGTACATCGGTACATGGCGTAAACAAAATTATTGACCCCATGGTTGAGAATGACGGATTTGGCCCCAATCATATGGAAGGGGGTTTCATGGGTTTACGGTTTACCCTCATTCATTCCAATATAAATGTGGGAGGGGTACTAGTGTCAGTCGGTGAAAACGACATGGTATTATGGGGTCGCATTGGCTCAGCATGGACTGTCCATGGACCTGTCCCTTTTGTGTCTAAAAAGCTGAGAGCTAAAAACCAACGGCTCAGATTCATTCCTCGTAAAGAAAACATCTAGACCGTTGTTTGGGGCCCTCTGGTTTGCGTCCTTATCGATGGTAACCGTAAAGCTTGTCTCTACTCGAACTGTTCCTGAAGAAGAACATGTGTAAACGAAAACATATTACTACTATATATATATTATTTTAGGAAACAACAAAAATAGTTCATAAAATATTTTTGAGTACTCCCCTAGGGGTAGGGTAGGCTAGGGCAATATAGTACTAGGATTTTTACAACAAATTTCTTATTACATCAAGATTTATAACGCAATATATAACTTGTTATTGTCAATTCACCATTTAATCGACTTTATTAAAAAAAAATTAATTGTAAATTGACATGGCCATGCCTATCAATCATTATTTTTTGTTTTTAATTATTAAAAATATTTTATTTCATATTAACTTGGTGAAATAAGAGAGTAGTATTTAACATTACTCGTTATTAAAACATAAGTAAATATATGGTAAGTTATCTGGCAGTTGTCATATTTATAATTTGATGTGATAATTTACATAAAAATTATTATATTTACCACTAAAATATAAACTCTTACGCTGTACTTCAACACATATGACATTCATTTCTATAAAATGTAAGTTAAACACATGAATTTATAATAAAAGCCGAACTATTCTAGTATTTATGGGATTTCCTCTTGGAAATTCAGGTATTAATTTTGCGGTTGGAATATTCTATTGGGTAAGCTGAGTTGTCGTGCACGTAAAGTCGATTTTTTATTGGTGGAGATACCGGGTTTACGATTTAAAAAAGGAATTAAAAATGAAGGGGATTAAAAATAAAAAAAAAAGCCCCACGCACGGTTCTCCGGGAATCTCTCCTCCGCTCGAGTGGGGGATGGCTTGGACTTTGGTGCAAATATAATGTTGTGAGTAGTGATACGACTCAATTGAAAATGTTTTTTGGAAATCGAATAAAAAGAAAAATAATAATACCCTTTGCCTTATTCAATGCCTTGGTAGCAATTGTTTAGTCAAGTTTTTGCTGACTTAATGATAATAAGGTGGCTTCTGTCGTGGTTCGTATTCTTTTAATAAGAGTCTGCTGCTATTTTTCTTTTTTTTTTTTGGTATTTTTATGTTAATCGCCTGCACGTGAAGTGGCACAACCAATGTCGTGAAACTTGGAAAAAAAAATAAAAAATAAAAAATGTACGTGACAGCGGAGCCAAGTGCATGCCGGCTACACATGCTGACTTATTTATATGCCTCATTTTTGTTTCTCGATATCTGCGGACAGACTTCAAAGTTCAAACCATTTATTTTTGGTTTAGTCAATTTTAGCTATAAACCTATTTTTAAATCACATAAATCTTACTTTTTATTTTAGTTATTGGCTTTTACTATTTTATTTATCAATCTTTACTACTCTCGAGTCTAGAAGAGGAGAAGAAATCAATTTAATTTTTTATTAGTTTATTTATATATTTGTTGAGTAACAGTACTTAGCTAATTTGTTTATTTTTGTTATTAGATTAGTCAAAATAACCTTTGGTTACTCTAATGAGAGTGCTCTTTGATGAAAAAAAACAAAAAAAACAAAAAGGTTTGAATACCGAAACAATTTGTTGAAGTATAGTATAAATAAATGTTTTTTCAAACTCATATTTAAAGGGGATTTTTTTAATTCGGTCTCCTCTAATCTAGTCTACTAAACTTATATTTGTTTTTAGAACATGTAATTCTTATATACATTTTTAATGAACTTTATATTCTAATAAAAATGCACATGACTTTCAAAAAAATAAAAAAGAATCGCATTTGATTAATAGCTAAGTAGATTCTATTCTGACTAGAATTTTTTGTTGATTAACACTATTAACTACAATTGATAGAAAGTTTAGGAAATAAATATTAATAATTTTTATAGGAATCTGGCACAAATTAAGTTCTATATACCATCCAATAAGATAATCACATAAACTCTAAAATTCATGTTAGGGATTCGGATAGAGTTGAAAGATTTCGAGAGGATCATGCCCTTGCATGTCCTCTATTTTGGTTTCTATATTGTTTTATGCAGCGATTTTCTTAGCTTTTGCTCAAAATATAAAGGACTAGATTATTTATTGTTCATTTGGAATAATTTACAGACCAATTTTGACATTGTTAATTTTGATATATATATATATTTGAATAGGTTTGTTATTGGGGAGCCTGAATTTTTATTTCATTGTAAATTTGTAACCCTTTCCTTTTTATGTGATGTACTTTAAAAAAAAAAAACAATAAAAATACATAAATAAAAAGGTCCTATATTTCAACTTTATTTTTTGTTTTCACACATTGCCAAGAATTATCCAGGAAAAGAAGGAAAAACATGATGCCGCCAATTAGAACAGAGAATTTGGATCCAAGCGGATATAGTTCTTTACGGCATCGTGGGTTTTTTGTCCTACAGTTGCTGTAGGCAAGTGATGTGCATCGGCGGAGGAGAGACCGAGAGAGTGGTGGCCGCGTTGGAATTGGAGAATATCGGATTTTGGAGGTGAAAAGATGACCGTGGGAGAAATGATTGTTGTTTATGGTCAATCTTTGGTTTTTTTTTAAAAAAAAAAAATTTTATGTAATGCAGTGTCGTGATGGACTTTTATTTTTTAGGTGTAAAAAAGAAAAAGAAAAAAAGACTAAAGATGAACAACAAGTATTTATTTAACAAAAAATTTATAAGTTGAGGTGTTTTTTTTTTATTGAAAAGCACAAAAAACTCAATTTGCGTCAAGTCTTTGTAAAAATTATTTTAAAAAAAGAAATGCTTTTTCACATTCTCATAGCATTTTATGTAAACAAAATATGCTCAATTTACCTTTAGATTAATCTTAATTAAAAAAAAAAATCAATGATAAATTGATCATACATGCCAAAAACAAAAAAAAAAAAAAAAAACTAAAAAAATGCAAAGATAACTTGTCTTTCTTAAAAAAAAAAAACTCCC
>FXXK01000172.1:342409-420228 GCA_900184695.1 Betula pendula | reverse complement strand
TATTTATGTTACCCTTTTTCATATGGCCAGAGTAGTACAAAGTGAGTATTAATATACCCTTTTTTTTTTTTGGTTCTCATTAAATAAAACTATTTAGCATACGTGCATAAGATCTTTCACTCGCCCAGGGAGTTAGTTACCCACATGGCTCCCAAAGTGCGATCTGAGTAGATTTTCAGAAATATTACTAAACTTGTGGGCTCATAAGCAAAATTATTAGAAAAAAAAAGATGGATTTAATTGCAATAAAAAGGACAAGGGTACTACTGTTCCAGAAGCAAGTTGAATGTACATTAATTAATCTTTTTAAATGCAAGTTATGATCCATTACGCCCACGGCAGTATCGTACATCAAGTGATCATAATTATATAGAAATTAGCAACACGCACGTGCTAATTAATATACGGAGCTAATTAAGTTCGATTATGCAAACGTTAAACTCACTTTTTCTTAATGGAAGAGTCTCTATCTTATCATTAATCTCTCTCTCTCTCTCTCATGTGTCGCATACCTCCAAAGTGTGTAACATTATAACTCTTACATAAAGTACAAAAGAGTTGATTATATGGTACTATAATTTTTATAATTAAGTTCTTTATAAATTTACATAAAAGTTTATGTAGCACTTAATATGTTAATTATTAAAATATACACCGTAATATAATAGCCTAGCTACATAACACTTATTATATTTATTAACGTGTAGATTACGGTTATGTTTAGTACGCGAAATGATTATTCTTTAGAATAATTTTTATTAAGAAAGGAATGAGTGTAATGAATTAGTATTGTAATAACAATTCTTAAAGCCATGAGAGAATAATTATTTATTCAATTGAAGGAATAGCCATTCCTTTTAAATTGAAGGAATAACTATTCCCTCATAGCCATCGGAATGGCTATTTCAAGGCTAATGCACTACACTCAGCACGGACTTAAGTCCTGTGTCGGCGCGGACTCTGTGTAACTTCTATCACCCCTATGGGTTGATTGCACTCGGACTTAAGTACCGGTGCCAACGCTTTTCGACATTATGTCGCATAGGCGGGATGGGTTACAAACAACTGGGATCTCTCACTAGTCGGCGAAGTCTTCAGACTCTTTTCTTAATAAAAACTATTCATTGAAATAGCCATTTCGCGTACCAAACATGTTTTAATACTTATCACGTTAATTACAAAAATAAAAATTCTACGTAGTAATTTATGTGATTCTCATTTTTATAAATTTTAAGGGTTTATTAATGTAGGACAGACCAATGAGCCTAAGATAACAAAAAAATTACCATCGGATTATCTCAATACCAATGAGGTTAATTAGTTGAGTTATGATTAAGTGAAAGCCAATTGGATTTATTCAAATTATAAATAATTATCACATAAATTTATAAAAAGTATATCCTTTATAAAAACCTAGAGTACTCCTAACTTTTTAAGCGGAAGGATTGTTATTGTCAGCATAGGACATGACTTGTGGCAAACTTTTGTTGACCAAAACAAAGAAAAAAGATCAAGGATGTGGGTGGGGGGCTCCCTTTGACTACCATAATGCATGGCTCCACCACTTAGGCGCATATTAACAAAAACTATGCATCAACGACTCTTTGTTAATAATTCTATTTGTAGATTATAAGCATCCGCAAAGGAACCTTTGACTGTTAATAGCCATAATGATTCAATTTATTATGTTCTATTTGTCGAAACTTTTAAGATAATTAATGAATTTTGATAGTATCATAATAAAAGTTTTAAATTTTTCTCAAATTTAAAGTTTGAATTTTTTTAAGTGTAAACAATTTTTTTAAGGCCACATTTGTCAGAGTAGTCGAAATTTTACCCAATACACATCGAGGGAATACTTTACATGAATTCGAAGTTTACCCGACATAACATGAAGCATTGTGCTCTAAAAGAGTTCTTTGTCGTTAAAAAAAAAAATTGTTTGACACAATTTTTATATAGTGATTATACTTTATAAACTTTTTAACCCAATTCCTTACCGAATGTGTAATTATGTGCAATAATTTTTTTTTTTTTTGTGTGAGTAATTATGTGCAAGAATTGAAATATCATTACAATTATCGAGAAGGTTGAGGATGATCCCTGATCTTATCCATGGAGACATTGGAGAGGGTCTTTTCCCTCACCTAACCTTACCCTAAACATTGACAAATATTTCCTCCCAAAGAAGCAAGTAAGAACCAGTGGACTAACTCCTAATATCTCGGTTCAAAAGCAATTAAAATCTGTAGCAACAAGTAAACCCAGGAAATGTGAGGGGGGGCCCCCAGTGAAACAAAAACTGGCTCGATCGGGGGGGAGTAGAGCCGTAGAGGGTGGTGAAAGTCTGCCTGCCCTACTGCCGGCCTGCACTGTCCAATCAACGTGGGCGTGACTCCACCTTTTCCTTTTGAGCTTTCTCTCTCTCTCTCTTTTAGTACTTAGCGTGAGCTTTATATCTTTGTACAATGTGGTTTTGACGCAAAAATAGAAAAAGAAGGAAGCTTTACAAAAGTAACAGCTCTGGTATGATTATCACCGACAGTAACCCCTCATCAGTCACCTTTTTATGTTTGTCGTACTTGCGTGTCCACGTCCCATTTGCTCACTCCCTCTTCTTAATCCAAATACCAGTTGACTGTGATTTTATCTCCTTTAATCGCCCATCATCGTAAAAACCCTGTATTCTTTTTTCTTTTTTCTTTTTCTTTTTTTCATTTTTTTTTGCCTTTCCAAATATCATTACGTAACTCGGGGCACGGCCTTGTTAAAAAAAGTTGCCATTTTACCTAATTTTTCGGTCTTGTCAATTTATGCGTGGATGACACGTGGCGATGTGGGTATTCTTTTGCTTATGTGGGTCATTAGAGGCAAAATTATAGTGCACGATTAAAATGTGATTAAAAAAAAAAAAACCTTAAACAAAGACTTATCTACAAGGAAAATGTGATAGACTTGTTAAGTTGTTAGAAGTTAGGCGAGTCATGGACCAAACAGAGCACATGTGATGTGACCCAAATCAAATAAAAATTGACCTGTGCAAATTATAAATACTTTTTTTATTTGGAATAAAGGGGGAGATTACTCGATATATTTCCCTTGCTTGTTCCTTGCTTAGAAGCTACATATTTCATTACCTATATATATATATATATAAATTAAAAAATGGAAATTGATATGCTTTCAAGACCCATGAGCAAGAGAGATCCAATATTCAACGTCGGCTATCCACTTATATTTTATATTTATTTTTTAAAGTATATGATTCTCACGTATATTTTTTTTAATAATATTATAATTTTGTCGGATGCAAATTGAGAAAAAGTTTTTTCCATTAGAGATATACTACTAACCCCACTTTGTTGGAAAATGTGGTATTATTATTGTTTTACCAGCTGGAAGTGAGGATATGATTAGTAATGAGGAATTATTGGCACAAACCAAGTCAAAAAAAGAGATTTGACAGAGCCGTGTTTGAAATAATCAAGTAGTCTTAAGCAAAGTACACTGCTTAGTGTAATTATTAATATAAGATAAATGCTAATGATGTATCTAATGGTGGGCTCACCAGCAAACAATTTTCAATTTTCATGGAAATTAATACGCATGAAATACGCAGAAGCTGAAGCACATTTGAACTTGATTGCAAATTTGATTAATCAAACTCCAATCTGGCTGCTTAACTCAAGAAAGAAAGGAGAAAAAAAAAAAAGAAAAAAAGAAAAAAAATCACATTAAAATATGTGAACATGGGATGAGATTATAGCTTTAAGGATTCATAGAACTCGTGCTTCTCATGCACAACTTTGTTATAGTTCTTTTGGAACAATTAAGGTACTATAATTAAGGATATTATTTAATTTAACAATGCTTTTCACTCTGTTTGACTATTAAAAAAAGAAAAAGAAAAAGAAAAAAAAGAAGAAGAAGAAACTATTCACTCCTTTAGCAACAGCGAGAAACAGGTTAGTGTTCTTATCAACTTCCTGTAGCCACTGATTTGTTAGTCCATGCAAAGTAATCTTCTCGAGCAGCAATTCTTGAAGAATTGAAGATAGAACTAGTCAATCATGTTTATATTCTTTCTTACCATGGTTGTGAATTTCTTTGTTTATTTCTTTTTCTTTATATTCGAGAATATTTGGTCATCGAGAATATTTGGTTATCTCGCATATATAGGATAGGTTAGGCCTCACGAGTTACAACAACTACTGGACTTATACCTGAATTTTGGTCTGTTTGATAAGAGTTATGATGCAGACCCACTAGTAACAAAATAATAAAAATGATAAATCAGCTACTTCGAGAGAGTCGTGATTTTCAATATCTACTTTGAGGGAGCCTTGACCTCCAAAACACAGCAAAACTGTATTCTAAATAATATTCAATTCATGCTTTATTATTGATTGGTTCTCCTTTAAATAGAAGAACTGATTACATAACAGACCAATTAGGTCTTGACTCTAAAATTGGACTCTGATTCTAATAAAAGAAATATCTCCATTAAAGATATATCATTTATTAGAATATATGATACTCATTATTAGACTCTAATATAATATGGGACAATATCAAATATTATGATCGCATCAAGTTACTTTTAGTCTATAATTTTGTTTTGTGTTTCATAAAGTAAAAAGGTAAATGGAAGCAATTAGATTAACTATTTTATCTGAGTGTGATCATAATAGGACCTGTTTATTAGGAATTGCACAAAAAAAGTTTAAACAATGAAAACAGTAAACGTTTTCTCAAGTTCAATTGAACCATAGTCTAATCCAATAACATTATAATATTAGTGAGATCCAAAACAACTAATACTAATTATGTTTGGATATTTTTAGTCTAGAATCTTGGATTCCTAATGTTATAAATCATTGTAAGAGTATTCATATGCAAATTTTAGCTAAAAAATTACTCTCTTTTTTAAAAAAATTTATTTTATTTTATTTTAGCTACTATTTTTTCAAAGCACTTATATCTCACTTTCTATTTTAGCTATTAACTTTTATTATTCTATTTAAAATATTTTTTTCTTAATTTACTATTTTCAAAGAGGAGAGAGATCAAACTAATTTTTTATTAGTTTATTTATGCGTTGTTATGTTTTTGCTCATTTTTGTTATAAAAAAAAAAAGAGTGAAAATTTGATTTTAAAAGAATTATAGAGGTATTTTTAAAAATAAAAAATTGAAGACCATTTTGAGGCTTCCCCCAAGAAGCTTTTAGTATTTATTTATTTATTTTTCTGAGATACATGAGGTAAGGAGAAAGGGGAAACCAAGAAGCTTTTAGTAGTTCCTTCCCTACCTAAAAAAAAAAAAAAAAATGGTCCCCCACATCTACAATCCTACTAACCCCAATGAGAATGTTCTACGTATTTCCTTTATAAAAAAAAAATGAGAGATTGTAATTGGTCCTTGTTAAAAATTAGGCATGCTAAACCACGACTCTTCTTCTAATTAAATACAGTATAAACTCATATTAATTAAGCTTATCCAATAAGCATAAAAAGCCTATACTACGTACGAGTGTTTATTTGGGTTGGGTCCATTAACAACAACCCTAAGTCCCATAGTCATATAGAGTACAGAGTTAACCAGGGTGCTAATTAATCTCCTTCCAACAAATAAGGATGGTGACCTTTCAGTATCAAATCAACTTTATCATGAGTGTCCTAATTTTTCTTGTATTATTAATTCTTTTTGTGGGATGTTACAGGGATGCCATACACATGACAACCATTCCTGGTACTTAAAACTGTCGTTTTATATAAATAATTATTAAAATCTTTCTTTTTTTATGAACAACAAAAGCAAAGTTGACCCACCTCAGATTAGCCTTATTTCGGACAAACAAGTAATCATATTTTTTTACCCTTTGGTTTTGTTTTTTTTGACACTCGCAATCACAGGAGACAAGAAATCGAGCATTTTCCCTCCCTATGATCACAATTTTTTTAGTTCAATCACTAACAAAAGTAGCAGCGCCCATGTTCTTTAACCATCTTTACGAATGCCTTTATGCTACATATCAACCAGTCAGAATTTGCATTCTAATTAATTATGTTTGAGAATTTGGGTTAATGCATGACAAAAGTAATATCACGAATAGTAATTTTATTTGGTAAATTGTTTACAATTGTCATACAATTACGATGTCGTGGTAGTAAAAATAAACTTTTTTTTTTTTTTTTACAAGTACTAATTAAATAACTTATTTTTATTGTTACATTCTCAAGTTGTACGACAGTTTTATAACAGTCTACTAAATAACATTACTGTTTAACTAAGAGTAATGCTATTTAGTAGATTGCTATACCGATATGACTATCATATAACTGAAATTATGTGACAATGAAAATTAGTTCTTATTTTGTTTTTTAAAAAATATATTTTAAAAGTGCTAACCCAATGACTGATTTATTTTACTGCTATATCGTCAAGTTGTATGACAGTTCTATAACATTTTACAAAGTAATATTACTCTATGATTAAGAGTAATTAATGTTATTTTAGTAAACTGCTATATATAACTGTCATAAAATATTTTTAATGGAATAGTCCTATGGCTAGATGCTCTATCATGATTTTGTTGAAATTATTTCATGAAAATTTAAGTTTCCCTTTTATTTAAAATATTTCAACTTTTCCTCTATTTGTGTTTTTTACTTTGTCTCACATTGAAAAAATGTGTGATTTATAAAGAATTGTCTTTCTCTTATACTCGAATTGCTTTTGTAGACATGTGTATTTTTCTGATGTGTACAGCTACAATTAGAAAAGCGTTTTTATTTTATTATTTAAAATTCAAATTTTAATTGTTTTTTAAACTGCCGTTTCAACAGTCATATTTTAAACCATCATTAACTGTTTTTTTAATAATCATAATTGAACTATTGTAAACTGTTATTAACTGCTCTTATGATTGAATAAAAAGTTTTCTTCATAAATATATATTTTTTTCTTATGTTCTTCTGTTACATAATTTTTTGTTTTGAGTAGTGTTCAAAATTTACAATTTGTATACTCCATTTAGACAGTATTATATCCTGATAACTGAATTGTTATATTTCTTTTTGCAAAACTAATTATACAAGTGAAAGGTAATATTTATCTAAGAGACAAATTAATATTTATTTTACTGTTTATAAATTCAGTCATTTTTATATATATTTTATCATGATTTCTTTAATTTTGTTGTGTTCACCTATTTATTTTTAATAGATGTGATAGCACAAATCAGTATTTATAACTCTGAATGCATTCGTACTGCATTAAGCTAGGTGTCCTTTAATTTGTGATACGGGTCTCTGAATCTCTACCCAATTGCATGTATATCAATTTGAATGGTGTCAGTTGGATCGTCTGTGCTTCACCATTTAAGTGTTTTTGGCTTCGTACGTGCACCCTCCTAGGAGGGTAGAAGATTCAAACCCTTTTTTGGTCTTCATCTTGTTACTTATCATAATTTAAAAACAATTGCTTTCTTAACACGATCATAATTGAACTCTTGTAAACTGTTATTAATTGTTTTGATGATTAAATAAAAAGTATTTTTTATAAATATTTTATTATTTTATTTCTTCTTTTTCTTATTTTGTTACACAATTTATTGTTTAGATTAGTGTTTAAAATTTATAATTTGTACACTATATTCGAACAATATTGTATTCTGATGACACAATTATTATATTCCTTTTTGCAAAACTAATATACAAGTGAGAGGTAATAATTGTCTGAAAGACAAATTAATATTCGTTTTATTGTCCATAGATTTAGTCATTCATATACTTTTACAAAATTAATTATACAAGTGAGATATAATATTTGTTTGAGAGACAGATTAATATTTCCTTATTGTCCATAAATTCAGTCATTCTTGTACAAATTTTATCCTGTTTTCTTTAATTTTGTTGTGCACACATATTTATTTCTATCATAAGTGACAGTCAAAACCAGTATTTCTGTATCGAAAGGCATTTGTACTGCATGCATTATGAATGCCTTTCGATAATTGGACTGTTGCTTTCTTAACAATCATAATTGGACTGTTGTAAATTGTTATTAGCTATTTTGATGATTAAATAAAGTGTTCTTCATAAATATTTTATTATTTTATTTCTTATTCTCTTATTTTGTTATACAATTTATTGTTTAGAGTAGTGTTTAAAATTTACAATCTATATACTATATTCGAACAATATTTTATTATGAGGACATAATTGTTATATTATCTTTTGCAAAACTAATTATACAAGTGAGAGATAATATTTGTCTAAGAGACAGATTAATATTCGCCTTACTGTTTATGAATTCAGTCATTCACATATTTTTGCAAAATTAATTATACAAGTGAGAGATAATATTTGTCTAAGAGACAGATTAATATTCCCTTATTGTCCACAAACTCAGTCATTTTTATACAAATTTTATCCTCTGTTCTTTTTTTTTTTAAATTTTGTTGTGCCCACATATTTATTTCCATCATACGTGACAGTCAAAACCAATATTTATGTATCGAAAGACATTCGTACTGCATGCATTAAGCTAGGTGTGCTTTAATTTGTGACACAGGTTTCTCAAACTCTAGCCAATTGCATGTATATCAAATTGAATGGTGTCAGCTCCATCGTCTGTGCTTCATTTATAAATTATGATAAGAAACAAGATGAAGACATAAAAAAGGGTTTGAATCTTCTACCCTCCTAGGGAGGGATGCACGTACGTACGAAGCCAAAAACACTTATAAATGGTGAAAACAAACTGCTAAGATATGATGGTGAGTGGAAAGGACCACTATCACACACCAGAAAGACATAGCTTTTGAGTTATCAATTTCCATCTCTAGGTTTTTATCAGTTTCTCTCGTGGTCCTACTATGCTTTTCTTCCTCCATTAATGGCCCCTAGCAAGTGGTCCTGATCGTGAAATCCCCTGATGGATCTTATGGCTGCAATTCATTGATTAAGCTTCCTTTGCACCATTAATGGTCCCGTTACATGTGGACCACTCATCCAAGGGATTCAGGCTCAATCTATCCGTCCAAAAGGCTTGCTGGCTGGCTGCTGCAAATTAATGGGGGACCAATTACTTCTTCATGTGCCATGCACAATACGCTGATATTGATATCCTAGGTAAAGGGCCAAAGGTCCATTGAGGAATCTTATGTTAATTTTTTTTTTTTTTTTTAGAAAAAAAATTGCAGCACCAGTGGTTGCAGATAATGGAACATGCTAATAATGAAGCCTTAGTTGCTGTCAACTGTAGTGGCAAGATTGTTCGAATCAAAAATATCTTGGTTCACAACACAAAGAAATTATGATGATTCAGTATCTATCAATTTCCTTCACCAACTACAACCCTTTTTCCTATTTAGCTGTTCCAGATTTTTTTTTAAAAAAAATCCATATTCGTTTGGTCTGTAAAGACATAACGAGCTAATTGATTGTAGTCCTGTTTTTTTTTGGTCAAAGATAGATTGATATTTTAGGCTAAGCTTTCTAATTCTAACACATGTATTAGGGGGGGGGGGGTGGGGGGGTATGAATGAAATGTTCAAATACAATTGAACTGCAGAAATACCGTTATAATTACAGAAGTAGCCTCCACCTTCTCAATTCATTAAAATTGGTATGGGATCGGGTGGAATAAGCTGCCCGTATTGCAATATGGGTCTTACCTGTGGGTAGTTTAGGTGAAAGGGCATATAGGCAGCACTTGCTTAGATATTTACTTAAGTGATCTGAACACCTATTCAATCAGATAGGCTCTAAATGCTCTCTCACATGACCTATTCATATTGCATGCAATACAGACAGTTCATTACACTCGATTGAGATCCTCCGAATCACTGGCAAGTTTTAAAAAGTAGAGTTGGAAAACTATGCAGAGGGGGCAGTTAGCTTAATACCATACATCACACTGGCTGTTCAAAACTTATTAGGGAAAAATCATATTTAGTCCCTAGGTTTTTATATAATTTGAATTTAGTCCTTTAGTTTCTAATTTCAAGAGTATGGTCCCTAAGTTTTGCCCAGATTTTAAATAGGTCCTTCTATCACTTTTTCATTAAAATGAATGGTTTGTCATATATCACTTGTGTCTCAATTCACATGCTAGCGTTCATATCAACACTTAATATCAATATTATATCATTAAGCGCCAATTCATCCATTAAAAATTAAAAAATTAAAAAAATTAAAAAAAAAAACAAACAAAAACAAAAGACCCAACTTCAAAAATAAAAACTATATTCTTTGTCATCTTAATCTTCTAGATTTGTAGCATTAAATAAATAGCCATTAACTTTGTCATTGATATAGACCTTAGCGTGTCAAATGAGACACACGTAACAAATAAAAAATCGTTAATTTTGACGGTAAAATGATAGAGGGACCAATTTTAAAACTTGAGTAACACTTAAGGATCTTATTCTTAAAATTGAAAACTTAAGGACTAAATTCAAATCAAATGAAAACCTAGGGATTAAATATGATTTTTCCCAACTTATTAACCAAATTATATTCATTTTTATTTCCACTCATACCAAATAATTGGGATCAAAAGATATGCTAGCTAGTATTTTGTTTTCATTGAAACTAGCTTATTTAAATCCCACCAGTCTTGCTGGAGGCTGGAGCTAGCCTACCTCTATCTCTATATTTAGTCATTTTTTTATTCCATTTATTGTTTAAATGTACATGGCAGGTGGTGGGCGGGCATGGCATGAAGAATGCCTTTGTTATATACAATGTTTGTGGGAAAGAATTTCCAATTTCCACAAAACAAAACACGTGGCGTGGAAAATATAGGCCAATTTTTTTGTTTTCGGATCACCTACTACTACTATAGGTATTGGGTTGTGATTAGGATTTGGGAAAGACAAGTGTTTGAAATGATGTATAACTATCCATTAATTACACATTGTTGAGTGGTAGTTGTACAAACGTTGTACAGCAATAACACACTCAAACATCCATTTTTAATGCATTTGTTTAGGGATACTTTTTCTACTTAATTACATGCAACTGTCTGTATTTTTTCTCCTAATCCTGTTAAAGGAGATTTTCTGTAATTTGTGCCTAACAGTTTATATTTAATTTCACTCTCTTTTTCTCATAAAAAATTTGAAATTAATATCAATCATTGAATTCATCTGTTTTAATTTATGAATTTAAGGGCTTTTTTTTTTTAAAAAAAATTCTTTTTTGGTGAATATTAATGGTATTGGATGAGCATTTCGAGTTTGACTTACCTAGGTGAAAATTTGTTGGAGATCTTCTTTGTAAAAATAAATGTGGAGATTATAAGATTGGGAAAAAAAATTTCAATTATTATTATTTTTTTTTTCATTAGAAGCATGCAATCTCTCTCGTTTATTTTTGGGAAGTGATTTTTTCGGTGGAGGGAAGAGAAAACTCGAAGATTTCAACCAAGACAATTGTTTTGTATCAATCATGGGCTGAGGATCCTATCAAAAATGGGGTCCAACACCATGATTGAATCTATAATAGGTTTAATAAAGGACCCATGCATGAGAGTTTTTATTGGTTTATTTGATTCCAAAACACACCCCCCACCCCCCAAAGGAAAACCAGAAAGCAAAAAGGAAAGAATGAAAAAGTCAAGTGGCAAGCACCCCTACAACCTTAAAAAGAAAAAAACAAAACACAGAGTTGACCCATCCTGATCCAGTCATTGCAAAGAAGTAATAATTGGCTGATAGGATTGGGCCTCAGTCAACTGTTTGTTACTGTTGGATCGAATCTTCATGAACAGTCCACTATTTTCAACATTGGGCCTCACGACCCACATTTGGGTTTGTTTTCAATGTTCAAACCCAAAAAAGTGCTTAAATAAATATACCTCATTCACAAAAAAAACCGGGTAAATATATATTTTGACTCATATTTACCATTGAATTTACGATAAATCATTATTGACTTTTGATTTAATAATAATTTTAAAAGCCACATCAATTTTAGTTGACACACAGTACACTTGTGAGTTGACATGTATTATTACTTCACAAAATCTCATACGTGGCCTCTACCCCAAATTTACATTCATTGGCACCGTTTGACAAAGGTTTGTATTTTGGTTTTTTAAAATTCAAAAAAAAAAAAAATAACATCAAAACATTCAAACTTTTTATATTTCATCAATTATTTTTTAGCAACTTTTTTCACTTTTTATATCACATCACACACTTTTTATTACTATTTAAATAAAAAACAAAATTTTTTCACTTTTCCATACAAAAAAAAATTTACAACATTCTTTCTATTTTCTATCACATCAAAACTCAAAAACCCTTAAACTCAATCTAACCCTTTGTCAAACACACCCAATGAGTTCTATACACATCCTAAGCTTTGTTTCGCAAAGGCTTTGCTGTTCTCCATTTTTTTCCCCCAAAAATTAATTGCACTTCTAATATTTTATGAAACACTTTTTAACAATTTTTTTTTTTTTTACATTTATATTACATCAATCACTTTTTTTTTTATTACTATTCAACACTAAAAAAACAAAACTGTTTAACTATTCCATACAAACATTTCACAACATTTTTTCTACTTTATATTGTATCCATAACTTTTTATTACTATTTAAAACTTAAAAACTTTTACCAAATTAAGTCTCTATTTGTGGTTTTGCAAACAAAAAAAAAAAAAAGGTTTGTTTGTGGTCTTTTTTCTTGTTCGATGGACCAAGAAGTTATTGGAATAGATAACTTATTTATCTTATTTTTAGTTTTTTTAATTGTTTTTAGGAAAAAGTATACATCCTCCCAAACTATCACTTGATTGTTAATGGGGCTCATAAATTACAAATTGTGTCAATCTCCCCTCCAAAGTCAGCAAAAAGAGAAAAAATAACCCTAAAAAGTTTTCAATAAGAAATAATATCCTTATAATTTTTTTTTAAAAAAAAAAACTTAAAAAAATCAAGGAGTGATAGTTTAGGAAAGACATTCTTTCTATATAAAAAAAAAAATTAGGGATAACTTCACTTACCCCTCTCAATTGTCATTCCTTTTGCAATGTCCTATCAAAATTTAAAGTCTTTTAATTTAGTGTATTGAAGTTTCAATTATTTGCAATGTCTCCCATCTGTTACGATTTTCTGTTAAATCATAACGGATGTGTGTTAAATTACCTAAATACCCTCAATTTGCAATGTCCTATCAAAATTTAAAGTATTTTAATTTAGTGTATTGAAGTTTCAATTATTTGCAATGTCTCCCATCTGTTATAATTTTCTGTTAAATCATAACGGATGTGTATTAAATTACCTAAATACTTTCAATTTTTTTAATTTTAAGAAAAAACAATAGTAACCCGTCGGTTAGCAAACTCATGGCAATAGGTCACTAGGCCTACGTTGGGTCACAGTGTGACCCACGTTGGGTCACAAGGTGACCTTTGTTACCCACATAGGGTACTATTTTTTTTTTAATAATTTTTTATTTGTATTTTAGGGTAATTTATAATTTTAAAAAATTTTACGGATATAATTTTAAAAAAATTTTATTTGGAATTTTGATTTACTAAATTGAAGCACTTTGAATTTTTGGAAGACATTGTAAAAGGGGTGACATTCACATGGAGTAAGTGAAGTTATCCCAAAAAATTATAAAATTAATAAAATAAAAGATTTTTTTAAAAAAAAAAAAAAAATTAAGGGAGCCACCCCTTGGTTTCTCTCTCTCTCTCTCTCTCCTCTCTCTCTCTTCCTTTTTAAATTTTTTTTATTAGTTTTAGTTTATTTTTAGATTTTTTTTAAAACAATATTAGTTATATATATATATAAAATTTTCTTTTTAATTTTATGAAGGATATTTTTGTTATTGGGGACATTGACATTTTTTGGTAGTTTAGGGGAGATATTAACACAATTGGTAGTTTGGGAGGACATTGACAATGAGGTGATAGTTTGAAGGATGTAATGAGGTGGTAGTTTGAAGGATGTATATGTAATTTTTCTTAATTTTTATTTGGCATTTGTATTAACTATATGCTTGTTAGGGTGTTGCGACTTAAGAAAAGCGATAGTCACACATATACTATCATTCTAAAAAAAACTAGTAAATTTAAAGCTTTTATAAAATCACTTATAAAGCCATATCTCACATAGTAAGAAATCAATGTATAACTTCGCACTTATGTGTGTCTTTTTAATTCACCAATATCTATAAGAGCTACTCATCTTCCCAATGCGGAATTGGGGTGTTACAATCTCTTCCTTTAAATTGAAGACATTCTTGTCAAGATTACGTCATGCAATATATGCTTTAGTACTACATAACGTTATTAGAATGCTTTGATATTATTTGTAACGATGAAAGAAAAGCGCTAGCCAGTTTAGAAATTTCTGTCCCTATATATATCTTGCTCCAGTTTACTTAATAAAACTTAGGGAAAAATGCAAAATCAGTCCCTGTGGTTTACCTCATTTACAATTAGCTCCCTGTGGTATCAACATGAACTCAAAGGTCCCTGGGGTTTGTCAAAAAAACAATTTACTCCCTGAAGTCAAATTCTGTTAATTAACTTAACAGATTTCGTTAGTGTGCCACGTCACACCCAATAAAATTGTAACACGTATCATATTTTATTTATGACTTTAAAGAATAAATTATTTTTTTGACAAACTCCAATATATTCGTATGTGATATAATGTTTTGTGGAATACAGTGCAAATTTATGTCATTATTTTTGGAAACCACATTCAATCTTATAATATAGTTTGGAATAAAATAAAATTTTCACTCGTAATTAGTTCTCAATAGAGTTAAAACTTCCTAAAAAAGGCACCATAACAATAACAACTTTATGTTTGTTAATGTGTTTTAAAAGCACCATAACAAACGTGAAATAGTCATGTTTTTTATCGGTCATTATGTGAATCTATTTAAGGTTAAATTTTATAATTATTTTTAAAATCAATAAATTGNAACTCCAATATATTCGTATGTGATATAATGTTTTGTGGAATACAGTGCAAATTTATGTCATTATTTTTGGAAACCACATTCAATCTTATAATATAGTTTGGAATAAAATAAAATTTTCACTCGTAATTAGTTCTCAATAGAGTTAAAACTTCCTAAAAAAGGCACCATAACAATAACAACTTTATGTTTGTTAATGTGTTTTAAAAGCACCATAACAAACGTGAAATAGTCATGTTTTTTATCGGTCATTATGTGAATCTATTTAAGGTTAAATTTTATAATTATTTTTAAAACAATAAATTGTACAATTTTATTGGGTGTGACATGGCACACTAACGGAATCTGTTAAGTTAATTAACGGAATTTGACTTCAGGGAGTAAATTGTTTTTTTGACAAACTCCAGGGACCTTTGAGTTCATGTTGATACCACAGGGAGCTAATTGTAAATGAGGTAAACCACAGGGACTGATTTTGCATTTTTCCCTAAAACTTAATCTCATCTAAAAAAAAGAAGATAAAATTTTAGTGTCTTTGCATTACCCCAACATTATTTAATCAAAACAAAAAATACGACCTGCCTAAATCATTGGCATAATGTCTGGGGACAGAAATGCAAGGGATTTACATAACAAGTGGACAATTAACTAATTAGATGAAGTAAAGTTATATATATGAGAAATACGTAAAGTTTAAAGGGTACATCTGCAAATCGGCGACAGAATAAATATGCACGTTTGGAATTTTCTCGCAAGCCTAACCCTAATCGGACCAGATCTCCTCCTCCTACTCCGCATAGAAATTCACTGTGAGGTATTGGTTTATGTATTTGCCTGAAATCTAATATTACCCTGTTTGGTTTTCGAGAAAGCTTACAAAACTAAAACTATGGATTGCGTTTTCGTTTTTCTCTTTAATTTTTATTTAATCTTATATTTTGATTATTGGGGTTTGAGAAAACCTGAATCTTACCCCATCTGAGCATAATCCAATTGGGTTCTTCGAATTTTGCAAGAAGAATAAATGTAAGACTCAAAGCATCTTTTTTTTTTTTGGTTTTCTTTTGCTATTTTCCCCTGATTTCTTAGCAGACAAACAGAACCGGAATCAATGTGATTGAGTTCTTGATTTTGTTTTTAACTTTTTTTGTGTGAATTGTTGTTGGGTTATTGCTGATGATGACAAACATTATGGCCTGAGCTGCAACAACAAATTTGCGCTCCGTGTAGAATTCCTACATGGGTTGTTTGTTGCGTTGAAGAATGTGCCAAAAATGCTAATCTGAGGCTCACTTGTTGCCGCCGGCGAAGTCTAGGAAAGAAAAGGCAAGATTTTTCTTTTTGTGATTTGAGAACAGTTTCTATAAACTATTGGGAAAAATTATATTTGTTAGGGAGTTTGGGCCGAAGGGCCCAAAACCCATGTCAGAGAGCAAGGCCCAAATCCAGAGAAAAAAAAACAGCCTCATTACCATCGGCCAAGAAGGCCACGACTCCTAAATTTGAGGACTTATCACTCATGAGCCCGAGAATAGTGGGTAGATAAAGCCATACAAGATCGTGCATGACAGGCACAACCCAACCCACGATGAGCAGAGGCATGATTCCGAAATACCTAAGAATTACGATAGAAGAGAGGGGTATAAATAGAGCCAGAGGAATCAAGGTAAGGGGTTCAGATTTTTTAGACAAAAAGCCAATTATCAGATTACAGTTCATTATTACCAGATCATCATATAAGCTCACTGACTTAAGCATCGGAGTTATCCCCTGCCGATACCCGCGGCAAGCTCTTCTCTTACGTGTTCTTCTTTTATAGGTGCTCATCATAAACTGTTCGGACAATATTTAACCCTTAAGTTTTCATTTGATTTGAATTTAATCTTGAAGTTTTTAATTTTAAGAATAAAATTTTTAAATATTAATTAAGTTTTAAATTGGTCTCTCTATTACTTTACGATTAAAGTTAACGATATTCTATTTGTTAGGCTTGTCTCATTTGACACGTCGGCGTCTTTTTCAGCATCAAAATTAATAATTTTTCCTCTAATACTACAAATTTAGAAGATT
Organism: Betula pendula; assembly: GCA_900184695.1. Taxonomy (NCBI): domain Eukaryota; kingdom Viridiplantae; phylum Streptophyta; class Magnoliopsida; order Fagales; family Betulaceae; genus Betula; species Betula pendula. The sequence continues at coordinate 403,200 of FXXK01000172.1, read as the reverse complement.
ATGATGACAAAGAATATTATTTTTGTTTTTGAAATTGAGCCTTTTTGTTTTTTTGTTTTGTTTTTATGAATAATTTGGCGCTTAATAATATGATATTGATATTATGTGTTAATATAAACGCTAGCATGTCAATTGAGACACACTTGACATCTGGCAAATAAATCATTTTGACGAAAAATTGATAGAGAGACTTATTTAAAATCTGGACAAAACGTAAGGATTATATTCTTGAAATTAGAAACTCAAAAGACTAAATTCAAATAAAATAAAAACCTAAGAACTAAATATGATTTTTTCCTAAACTATTTTTAGAAAACAATATTATTTTATGGTTCTTAGATTTTTTTTTTTTTTTAGAGTATATTAGGAAATTGAATTTCAGATATTTATTGTAATTGATTGTAATATTTTACAATCATATTTGATTACTAACAAATTTGATTGATTTGATTGTAATCAAATTTGATGGTAACCAAATTATATTGATTTGTTTACTATACTTATCTAACTCAATTCTCCTGACAGAATAAAGTCCAAAGGGTTACATTATATTCTTATTCACTTGATATTTTTACAATCATGAGACTCCTATTTATAAGAGAATTGAGTTAGATAAGTATGATAATCAAATCAATATCTGATTTGATTGCCATCAAATCTGATTATAGGAGATTACAATCAATTACAATAAATCTCTGAAATTCAATCTCCTAATATACTCTAACAATGGTTACTTCTTAAAAAGCATGAGGAAGACAAAAAGTAGATGCAAAAAAATGGCTTACGAAGTTTTTGGTCTAGGTTGGATTACGTTTTTTGTTTTGTTTTTGTGAGTACAAAAGCTACATCTAAACAAGCCTAAGATAAATGAGCAAAGGAACTAGAAATAAGAAAGGGAGAAAAGATGAGAATGCGACCAGAAAAGAATCTAGCTGTAGCCCAATGTGTCATAGAGTGAGCAGAGAAGTTTTACTTCTATTGATTTTTCGAGCTTTCCAGAGAAAGCTAGTCGAGATGGAATCAATAATATTGTTTATGAGGAGGTAGATACACCAGTTTTGTAATATATCTGGATTATTCAACGCCGAGATAATCACTTGAAAGTTACCTTCAAGGATGACTTTAGATAGCTTTAAAAAAGAAGATAGAGTGAAAGCTAGTCTTACAGCAATAGCTTTCCCAATATCTGGACTGCAGGGGGGTTGATATTAGACAACATTCGAATGATATGGCCCTGATAATTTCAACAGACTGTAGCTTAAGCAAAATATGAATTTTTGGAGGTTGGATTACATTTACCTTTTCATTATTCTATTCTAAATATGAGAACTGGCAGATGTATTGTACTTGTTATTTTGATATTTTTCTTGTTTGTCTAATATCTCATATACTGATTTATTTTCATGTATAGTTTGATTTGATTTTATAATATTTTACATTAATTCTCTAATCGTATTCCTTATTCTGATCAGTCTTATTTCACTGTGAAAAGGTTGACTTGTGTACAGTTTAGATCATAGTCATTTTTATTTGTGGACCCATCTAGAGGAGTACGAAACTTCTGCCTAATGGTTTTTTTTTTTTTTCTCAAAGATTGGGGGCTTTTTTATCTTATTTTGGTATAAAAATTAGGGAAAATGTATTTGACCCCTATGGTTTCATGAATTTATGTTTAAATATTTTAGTTTTACTTTGTATCATAAATGATACCTCTATTTTGGCGAAAGATGGAAATGATATCTTCGTTCATCTTCTGTCCAACTATTTAACGGAACTTTATGTGTTAGTGTTAAAACACTGACACGTGACTACGCCTTAATAAAAATAGCTTATATATATATATATATATATATATAAATTAAAAAAAGAATTTGAAAAAAGAAAAAGAAAAAATGAGGGGCGTGGCCACCCTTGGCCGGTATGAGGGTGGTCGAACCGCCCCCATGCATGGTCCATGGGGGTGGGTTTCCTAAGAGCCTTTTGGGGTGACTCGGTCACCCCTGTTTGGCCTGATGGCTTTGGCCACCCATGCCAGTCGGTTTAGGGTTGGCCGAGCAACCCAAGGGCCATGGGTGATTTGGCACCCCCACAAAGCAAAAGAAGAAGAAGAAGAAAAATTAAAAAACAAAAACAAAAAAAACTAGGGTTTGGCTCGGCTACCCCGTTTATTCTCTTTGGGGGTGGTCGAACCACTCTACAGAGGTACCATATTTGTCTTTCACCAAAATTGAGGTACCATTTATGATATAAAGTAAAACTAAGGTGGCTAAAAATAAAGTCTTTAAACCATAGGATAAAAAACATCTTTACCCTTAAAAATTATACATGCAAGTTCTACAAGCTCCAATCTACATTGTACCGATTAAACAGATTTGTTTCAAGGTTCCACGAGCTCTCACATGTCGAAGGAATTTTTTGTGGCTCTTATCTTGTGCTCCACACGCTGCCACCAAACCCTACGTGTTGTCTCTTTTAGTTGTTTTTCGTGTTTAACCCCAAATATAGGATCATATGATGTCAATATGTCATCCTGTGGGGAAAAAAAAAAAAAAAAAAAAGGTGCCAAAATACCTTCGCATGCGCTCCCATGCGTTGCCCGATGGTTTTGCCTCTCTTTGACATTACGTATGGATTTTCAGATTGCTTGTACGTGATCTGCAACCAAAACGAACTCCCAATTGTGCGTTTTCAACACTCTTGCACCTGATCCATGCCTTTTTTGCCAAGCTCACTTCCTAATTTTGCTCACAGTCGCACTCGAACAACAACCTTTGACCTAAGCCCATTGATCATGTTCTGTACACTCCCGCACTAGATCCCAACCCATGACCCAAGCTCACATAATTTTTTCTGCACACGCCCACACTTGATCCCAGCCCGTGATCCAAGCTCGCAAAATCCTTTCTACACACACCTGTACCTAATTCAAACACGTGACCAAAAAAAAAAACAAACACCACACCTCTTTTCCAATGGCCCTAACATTCGACATATTGGTCATGCATATACAATAGAACAAAGGCAGAGAGGTCCTTACAAGAGATGTGTAGCACAAAATGCTAGTCGATCTCAATGTGTTTAGTGTGTTCGTGAAAGATATTATTATGTGCAATTTGAACCTCACTTTGATTGTTGCAGTATAGGAGAACTAGATGTTTGAGGAACACCCAAATCCTATAGAAGCCAACATAGCCAGAATAGCTTTGAGGTGGTGTTAGCAAGTCACGGTATTAAATTTCAGTACTAGAGCAAATAACAATAGACTGTTTATTGCTACGCCAAGAGATGAGAGAATCACCTTGTAGAAAACTATAACCCGTGGTGGAATGACAGTCTCTAAGATCACTTGCCCAATCAGTATCTGAATACACACGTAAGTCTAATGATGAGAGAAAGGAGAAATGCAAACCGTGAAACAATGTACCCTTTACAGAGCGAAGGATTCGAAGAACAGTAGTATAGTGAATTAAGCACGGTCTGGTCATGAATTGACTGACAAGATGAATCGTATAGGCAATATTTGGTCTTGTGATAGTAAGATAGATGACACTCTCAACTAATTGTCTATAGAGTGTTGCATTTGGATGTAATTCACAATTAGTGGCTCAAAGCTTGACATTCGTCTTTAAGGGACTATCAATAATTTTATAGTAGTTAGTAAGTCCATCTCGTGATAGGATTATAAGCATATTTTGCTTGAGAGCCCAAATCCTTCATCTGAAATTGTTGGCTCAAAAATTGTAGAAGGTCACAAATGCCGGTAGTATCATCACCGATAATAATCATATTATCAACATATAGTAAAAAAAGAATAAGACCAGCATTAAATCTCTTAATAAGAAATACATAATCATAGTATCAGCACCGATAATAATCATATTATCAACATATAGTAAAAAAAGAATAAGACCAGCATTAGATCTCTTAATAAGAAATACATAATCATAGGAGCTAGAAACAAATCCAATCTATGCGATAGTGGAGCTAATTTTGACAAACAAAGCACATAGAGCCTGTTTCAACCCATACAACACATGTCGGAGCCGACAAACTTTGTGCGGAGGATGAGTGCATCTAGAAGGAGGTTTCATATAAAAATTTTCACTAAGATCATTATTGAAAAATGCATTTTTCACATACAACTAAAAAAGTTCCCAACGAGGCACAAAGGTAATTGCAAGGAGAGATCGCACGGAGGTAAGGCGAGCCACTAGCACAAATGTCTCCTCATAATCAATGTCATCCTCTTGATTGAACCCTTTAGCAGCATGACGTGGCTTGTATCGCTCAACGAACCCATCAGATGTAGTCTTAATCTTATAGACACACATACACCTCACCTTAGTTTTCCTGGAGGTAAATCCATTAAATCCAAAGTTTGAGTTTTGGTAAGGGCACTAAGTTCTTCAAACATAGCTTTTCTGCTAAAAAAGGTCAGTATGAGCCTCACGGAAGTGAGGCTCATGTAGAGTACCAATGGCAGAATAAGAGCATTCATAGCAGATCCATTATAACCCATTCTCTTCCCTAAATATAGGAAAAATCTCAAAAAAATCATAAAAAGTGGCCCACAGTAGCTTTCCAACCGATTTCCTAAAGCTTGGGTTTGCTATAGTGGAACCCAATGCATTGGGTTCCACTGTAGCAAACCTAATGCTTATTATAATAATAAAAAAACTCAATTCTCTCTCCTCTCACACCTCTCAATGAACTAAGCCATTCAAAAAGAAATGACAAAAAAGTAAAGAAAGAATATTTAATTGATATAGGGAACGATTAAAAGAAGCTATTGTGGAGTGTATTTGCATAGGGAAGCAAAAAATAGTTTAGTTCTTTAAGTTTATAAAAAATGACAGGAAATCTGTTGTGAATGCTCTAACAAATGCTCACATACCCCACAAATCTTGAGCAGGGACGATGAGCTCTCTTGATGACTAACTCCAATGCATCTGACCCATGAGCCTCACTCCTTCCGTGAGGCTTGTATTGACCCTTTTTGCCTAAAATTTATGTTCGAAGAACCTATTGGCCTTACCAAAACTCACACTTGGAATTTAGTTGATTTACTTCCAGGAAAACTAAAGTGGGGTGCAAATAGGTCTATAAGATTAAAACCAAATCTAATGGGTTCGTTGAGTGATTCAAGGCATGTTTTGTGGCTAAAGGGTTCAATTAGGAGTATGGCATTCATTACGAAGAGATGTTTGTGCTAATGGCTTGTCTTACCTCCGTGTGATCTCTCCTTACAATTACCTCTGTGCCTCATTGGAAACTTTTTCAATTGTATGTAAAAAATGCATCTTTTTTAATGGTGATCTTAGTGAAGAAGTTTATATGAAAGCTCATCCTAGATACACTCATCCTCCACACAAAGTTTGTCGACTCCGACATACATTGTATGGGTTGAAACAGGCTCTACGTGCTTGGTTTGTCAAAATTAGCTCTACTATCGCATAGATTGGTTTTGTTTTTAGTTCATATGATTTTGTACTTCTTATTAGGAGATTTGATGTTGTCTTATTCTTCTTTTACTATATGTTGATAATATGATTATAACCGATGATGATATTGTCGGCATTCGTGACCTTTTACAATTTTTGAGCCAACAATTTCAGATGAAGGATTTGGGCTCCCTTAGCTACTTTCGTGGTTTGGAAGTGTCTTATTATTCTGATTGTTGCTATCTTTCTCAAGCTAAATATGCTTATGATCTCTTTTCACGGGCTGGACTTATTGACTGTAAAATTGTTAATGGTCTCCTAGAGACGAATGTTAAGCTTCGGGCCACTAATGATGAGTTACTTCCAGATGTCGCACTCTATAGACACTTAGTCGAGAGTCTCATCTATCTTACTATCACAAGACCAGATGTTTATCTTGCCAATCAGTTCATGACCACACAACGCTTAGTTCACTATACTACTGTTTTTTGAATCCTTCGCTATGTGAAGGGCATATTGTTTCATGGTTTGCATTTTTCTTGTCACTCATCATTAAACTTACATATGTATTCAGATGCTGATTGGGCAGGTGATCCCACTGATCGTCGTTCCACCACGTGTTATTATTTTCTACTAGGTGATTCTCTCATCTCTTGGTGTAGCAAGAAACAATCTATTATTGTTTGTTATAGTACTGAAGCTTAGTACCGTGACCTTGCTAACACCACCTTTGAGTTATTCTAGCTTCTACAAGATTTGGGTGTTCCCCAAACATCTAGTTCTCCTATATTCTACGACAATTGGAGTGTAGTGCAAATTACACATAATGATGTCTTTCATGAACACACTAAACACATTGAGATCGACTGCCATTTTGTGTGCCATCATCTCTTGTAGAGAACTCACTGCCTTTATCCTATTGCATCTATTGATTAGTTGGTTGATGTTTTCAACAAAGCACATCCATTTAGACGTTTTTGTGATCTTGTTTTCAAACTCAAGTTGGCATCTAGGGCTGTACAAACGGGGTGGTTATAACTGCTAACTGCACAATCGCTTTTGTAGGCGGTTATAAAAAATCGTTAACCGCCTACCCTTATATATTATTATTATATATTTTTATATATATATATACTTTTTTTTATTTCTCGTTTTTATTTCTTTGTTGTGGACAGTGGTTGTATGCTTTGATTTCAATTTGAATGTTTTGGTTTTGTAATTTTGTAAGACATTAGATGTTAGTTATTATATATATATATTATTATATATATTATTATATATTATATATATATATATTGTGAGGTTGCAAATGTGGGAGTTTAAAGAGAGAAAATTGATTTCAATTTTTTTTCTTGAAGTCTTATGGAATGAGTTTTTTTTTACCCTAAAAAATGCCAAATAAAAAAACAATCTAAAAATAAGCCCTAAAAAGATATCTAAAGAAGACTCAAAACATTAATATAGGCCCAAATGGCCCATATATAAAAGAATGTAATAACCGTGAGGTTTGTGCCCTAAATAACTGCTAACTAGCAGTTATAAAATAACCTTTAACCGCTTAAGGTGGACTGGTTGCGGTTATGAAAATAGGATAACCACTTAAAACGGTTGTAGTTATATGTAGTAACCGCTAACCGTAACCGCTTGTATACCCCTATTGACATCTATATTATCACCTTGACTTTGAGGTAATGTTAGAATATATTTTGATACTTTCTTTGTTTGTTTGATATCTCAGATATTGATTTATTTCCTTGTATAATTTGATTTTATGATGTAATATTGTACGTTAATTCTTTGATTGTATTTTCTATTCTAACCGACCTTAACTATAAAAAAGCTTACTTGTGTACAGTTTAGACATAGAAATATACAGTTCAATTCCAAATGTCTATTCTCTAGATTATTTTAACAATACTAATTGCAATGAACTATTTATGATGACTACATTTGCCATTTGGCCAAGAGTTGCAACAATGTTTTGTGCACCATGACAGATTTTCATCATGGGTCTTTTTTTTTTTTTATGTGAATCTTCCATTCTTCATTGATAATAAATCGTAAGCAAAAAAGCTCATACAATCATAAGTAAAAGCTACCATCAAATGGCAACAAGCTTAGATAACCATAGCACACTCTTATGAACTTACACAGTTATAAACAAAGACAAGAGACTATCTAAGACATCATCATCCGCTTCCCCATGTACAACTTTAATTAAAGATTAGATCTGCTCAGAGCAGATGAAATATAAGACATGGGTAGTCCAATCCACACCAAAATTATTTTTCCGGATGTGAGAGATAGTCTCTCACACCGAGTTACTTCTTCTCAACCAAAAGGGTCAAATATCAAAACCTTCCTCAACCCAAAGGCCAAGGCAACAAAACAACATAAACAACAAAAGACTAAAAACAGCAAACCCCCCCCCCCCTCCCCTCAAAATACAGAGCGTTCGGGGAGGTAGCGTAAGGCGGTATGAGGACACAGCCCTAACACCTGAGATCCACGCACTAGCTAGTGAAAACCACTCACTGACGCATGAAAGCCACGCGTAGCTGCGGGGACGTCACATGAAGGTGTAGAGGCCGAAGATGGACATCGAGGAAGACCATGGACGGGCGTGTTGAGGGTCAGGACTAATAGAGGAAAGTAAATCAAGCATATAATCAACCAGATCTAAGATCCAAACCAACAACGACGAGCAACACAGTGGAGGAGGTGAGCGGCGAAGTGGCTAAGGCGGACGTCGTGATCGGCATGGTGGAGATGGCGAGATGCTACAGCAGGGGAGGAGCACACAAAGGAGCAAACAAAACCAAAGGGAGAGGGAAAAGAAGCAAAAGGAAAGAAGAAGGCGAGGGGGAGGAGGAAAGAGGGAAGAGATCCCTCCTCCCCTAGCCAACACTTTTTTTTTTTTTTCTCTCTGAGCAGCTTTCATCATGGGTCCTTGATTCAATGAATAATGAGCCAAAATGCTAATATAAGGAATTATTTCTTCCTTTATTGACAACCTAATTAGTGAATTTAACATCGGAATTTTCATATAATTTAATAGTTGCAGAATATCGACATTGATATTAGTCATTCACGAATCCTTGGATCTTTGACAACAATCACATTTGGAATTCCTGTGAACTACGACATACCATGGGAAGTGAATGTGACATGCGTATATATATACAATTTGTTCGATTTGTAATCTCTTGAACTGATCTATATATATATACACAAGGCAAGTGATGCAAGGGGTAGAACTTCTTTCATTACCTAGGCTTCATTTGTTTCAGCAGAAAATGATTTCTAGAAATCATTTTCGTACTTTTCGATGTTTGGTGGGGCGAAAAATAATAGTCAATGGATGCCATTTTCAGTTTGATCGAAAAATCTTCTTTAATTTTTTGTAAAATAGTTTTTAATTTTTAAACCGTAAACCATTTTTCGAGTTTGAGCTTCTCATTCTCAAATCGATGGACCACAGCCAAAATACCACCAGACCCACTGAAACCCAGTCGGGATATCGCCAGGACCTAGTCATGACATCGCCGAGACCCGATTGGAATATCGCCCAGACCCAGTCGTGACCTCTCCAGGACTCGACCGAGACCCACCCAGGACATTGCCGAGACCTGATCAAGACCCGTCCAAAACATCTCTGGGACCCGGTCGAGGCCTACTCGGGACATCGCCGAGACCCGATGGTGACCTCTCTAGGACCTGACGAAGACATCACCGGGACTCACCGGAGACATCGTCGGAACCCGATTGGGACACCGCTGGGACCCGCTTGAGACATCGTTGGGACCTGGTTAGGACACCATCAGGACCCCACAGGGTCTGAGGGTGTTTTAGCTATGGTCCGAGGATTTTTTTTAATATAATATATTAATTAAATTATATTAATATTTTTAAGTTGTGAATAAAAAAAAAAAATTATAGGTTAATATGATTGATTGAAAATATAACAAATATATGCGATTTTTCGTACACGCTAGACACCAAAAAATGTAGGTCAAGGGAAGAGTCTAAATTAAGGACCTAAGAGTGTAGGTCAAGGAAAGATAATTAGAATTCCCTTGAAGTCCAAGATGATGGTGTCGACCCTTTTAGGCGACAACATCCACATAGGTCTGTCCCTGAGTGTTATTACTGAGGTAAAATGGGTCACATTCCACCTCATTGTTACCAACTTAGTTTTCATTCTTTATCTGTGTGTTTGCATTAAATGCATATTTGAGAAAAAAAAAAAAAGAACTGTTTTTGGGTGCTATGGTTTTGAATCATCATTGTCTTAATTGTCTTCAATGAGTGGGTATCACACATTTTTAATTGTGTGTATTTTTGACATGCAAATTTGATAATTTTGATAGATTGTGTGCATTTTTTTTAAGGATTTCTTAACCCTAGTTTGAATCGGAGTATTACATTAAATGTATTTATAAGTTTTTTTTTTGGCACGTGTTACCACTTACCACTATATGTCCACGAAAAAAGCTTGTACTTTTAAAAGTAATGAGTTCATGATTATGTTTAATTACAAACTTACTTACGATCCATCTTAACCCTGTTTTCCTTAATTTTATCATTACTTTACATCCTATCCTTATTTTTGCGGACTCCAAATTTATATAGATTTTCTTTTGATAACTCTTATGACAAAATCCTTCCCTTAAACAAACATAATCTATCTGAATTAATGAATTGTCTTCTTTCGATCGTCTAGAATGATTTATTCTAATGCTAAAACCCTTACGTGTTGCATAAGCATTATAACATGTATAAGCATCTTCTAACTCATTGAATTCCAAACCAAAGCATAGTTCCAAAGGACCATCATCATTTGAAGAAAAGTTGACAACTGGTGTCTTCAAATTATTCTTGGGCAAGTTTATATCATTTTGATCTTCTAGCATTTTATCATCAGCATGTAAATCTTCAATATAATCATCACAACATGAGATTATTTCAAGTTCTTCACTATTAAGACTCATTAGGGATCCTGCAAGAGAAATTGTTTCAAGTTACAATTTCAGGATTCTGCATAAAAGCAAGATAAGCAATATTTCAACCCAACAATATCCGAAGATTGTTATGAACATATATAATATTCTACTATGACCAACCATATAGCTTCATCAATTTCAAACAATATCAAAATCATATCCATAGACCATATTACGATTTGAATGAAAACCTTGATAGTGATCACTGAGAAGCAGAATTATAACACACTTATGAATTATTATGTACTTAATGAGATTTCATAGAGTTCATATAACCACTTGAATTGTATCACAATGATTTGAGTGTTTTACTGTTTTCTGATACAGCTAAAGTTCCTACATACAACAACTACTTTTTGGTCTCAAACACTGCCATGAGAATGGAATTTTACACCAAGACATCAAACCTTTCAACTTGTTAATAGACAAAAATGGGGCGTTAAAAATTAATGATTCACGGCTTGAAATCTTTATCTCCCTAACCAAAAACACCCCTTTACCCAAGGCGTTGGCTCAGTTGGTGGAACGTGAGACTTTGAGTGTTCCTCATGGTTTCAAGTTCGAAACCATTGAAAGCAAACTGCCTTTTAATCGAAGCCATCGCTCAGGTGAAACTTGCGACTTAACCAGTTCATGTTAAGAGGGATGCGAAGCATGGACAAAAGTAGGTACACTGTTAACCATTCAGCTATTGAAATATCTTCTCCAAGTCATGACGATTCAGTGCTGTGTTCAGGAGATACTCTAACGCATGAGTAGCCCAACCATTTAGGAAAAGACAAAAATAAATGCAATCAAAGCATGAAAACAAATGATGAGAAGATAAAATTTTTATTCAATGATTTTCCACTGTCATGTACAGACCTATATATACACAAACATAGGTAGTGTAAACGTTTTGTCTCTAGCAATGCCTTAGGTGTCAGTTACACAATTCATTTTAGTTATATACACTGATACGTTTTCCTTTGTTTCAATGCATGCTTTGATTGCATTTATTTTTGTTTTTTCCTAAATGGTTGGGCTGCTCATGCATTAGAGTATCTCCTGAACACAACACTGAATCGTCATGACTTGGAGAAGATATTTCAATAGCTGAATGGTTAACATACACGAAGTGGCCTTACTTTTGAAAGGTTCCCGTATAAAATAATAATAATAAATAAATAAATAAAATCCTTACAAGTCAAGTTGCGTCACTCTGGTACAGGGCTCCCCAACGAACGAAATGCGTTTAGAGTATTTCTATGCTGTTGTCAAGAGCAATAAAGTTCCCCCTATAATACTTTTGATTAGATAAAAAGAGAGCAATAAAGTGGCCTTGGCAGTATTTCCCCCAGAAAATCACAAAGCACAAAAAATACCTTAAGAAAAAAACAAATGCTTCAAGAGTCCAAACATCTGATGCTATACATATGTAATAAACCAGAGTTCTTCATTTTATACTACAATAAAAAGCCCCATCCTTTTTTTCTCTGAACTATCCCCGTTCACTGATTCATCAATAAAAATTCCAACTCTAAGTTTCTTTCTACAGCAGCGGCAATTAGGAAGGAAAAAAAAAAGAAGAACCAAATGGAAAGATAATGAGAATAAAAATAAGAATAATTTTAAATACTATATTTTTATCCTACATGAATTGTCCTACATGAATTGTCTAAAAATGTTAATGTGACACTCAAAATCAACCATTTGATCATTTTTTTAAAAAAAATAAATAAAAAAATAAAAATTATTTAACAATGATTAATTCAATGATTAATTGAGATTGTCACGTCTACCTTATTGGATGAATGTTAATTGATAGAATTATAATTATCCACATTCCTTAAAAATAATGGAAAACTGAATGAAGGGGTTGGAGTTGCCCACCTCAACTGGTTTAAAGGGAGAGATTTTTTCCCGTTTGAAATTTATTTTTGTTGGTTTTACAAAGGAAAATAACTTCTATAAGACAAGTGCTCCTTTTATGCATAGGAGGAGGCAGGGCCGGTGGTGGCATTCAGCGGAGCGGAGGAGGTGGGGCGAGTGTAGGTGGTTGTATATGTTGAATGGGAAAAATGCCCTTTTGTAGATAGGTTGGCTTTGTTTCGAAGATATGGTGTTTTCGTCTTCACAACGTTTGGTATTCGAAGCTGATGTGTTTATTTAACTCTTATCAGAGGCGGCAAATGAGTGGGTTTACGCCAAAATCTTATAGAAGTTATTCTCAAAAGTTCATCGGTTGATTTACTGTTAAAGCCCATGCGGATAAGTTTATGCTGTTAAATTGTTACTTGTCAGTCAATATGTTAGTACGAAGCTAGCCGTTGGGTATGGTTCTGTAGTAAGTTGCAGAGGATCCAAATTGTTAAGATCCACCATGATCTGCTACAATATTTGTGATTGAGTTAATCACTTGTACAAAATTGATAGCTTCACCTAAAGGGCCGTTGTGCGCAAACACCCAAGTGCAGTGATGAAGCTTGGAATGGTAGGTTTGGAAAGCAGTAGGTAGCCGTCGGTTTGACTCGCAGCTTTGATGGGAAAGCCGAAAGGAGGTGTAGTGCTGTCCTTGTGATGTTATCACACGTAGCTTAGATGGAATCATGTACCGTACTAAATGCTTCCCGGTTAAGTTCCAACGTACAGATTTTTTTTATATATAAACTCATCCTAATTCCTTAGGCTGGACCCAGTTTTTATACGTTTTCTCTAGCTTGCTTAGCATTTCTGTCTCGGTGGTTTTGGTGGAGGGAGGCAGCTGCTGCGGTGCCGGTGCTGTAGAAATCTACATTATGGGACCTGGAGGCGGTGGCGGTGGTGGCGGACATGGAGGTGGTGGTGGTGGCGGTGGACGTGGCGGTGGCGGTGGAGGTGGACGTGGCGGTGGCGGCGGCGGACCTGGTGGCGGTGGTGGTGGCTGGGGTGGTCCTGGACATGGAGGACCTGGCGGCTGGGGTGGTGGTGCTGGCGCCGGGGGTGGCGGTTGGGGCCCTGGACCTGGAGGACCTGGTTTCTGGCCTGGCCCTGGTGGTCACTTCTTTGGAGGATTCGCTAATGGTATATGCAACATGATATCTTCTTGGTAAGTCCAATTCCCTGCTGAGTCTCCTTTTATGTAATTAAAATCATTCATTGCAAGCAAATAATTTATAATATTTGACGTTGAGAAGCCAAATTATTGGAGAAACTTTGTAAAATATCATTTAATTTTCATGTATTTTGAAATGATTTTTTCAAAATTTAAAAACTTTGAATTAAGCTATTAAACTTTAAATTTCTTTTAATTTTCCTATCGGTTAGAATTTAACGAAAAATCTTAACGGAGGAGTGTCAAAATTCTCAAAATATTCATCATTTTTTTAGGAAAAAAAATTGTAAAAATTTAAGCGTTGGTCAGGAGTTAATGGAATTTGTAAAAATACTCATGCCTCAATTTTTGATTTTTTTTTTTTAAATTGAGTATTTTATGAATTTTGACAGGATTTAACGGAAAATCTTAACGAAGTGAAAAAATTTTTAGATATTAGAAGTTTAATAGCCCAAATTGAGAGTTTTTAAACTTTAAGAACATTCTCATTTGCCTCTTTAAAGTAGATTAAAGTAGAGATTTTCCTACTTTAGAGAGCCAAAATTTATTTTAGACTATTTTGTTGTTTCTATTTGACTTCTCACTTAAAAAAAAAAAGTAGGAAGCATGAAATGACTCCCTATTCCTTTTTAAACTAATAAAATATTAATTTATCTCTCTAATTTTTGTTTTTCTCAATTTTGTTCTCTTTCTCTTTTCTTGAAATATTATATTTAAATAAAAAGTTAAAGTATATCTCTAGCTTGAAAGCCGGATGTAGGTAATTAAAAAAAATAAATAGAAAAAATAGGAAAAATTGATTTTATTCTTAAAATATAAAATAAATATAGGAAATCGAAAATGAATATTCTAAGAGAGTCATTTCAAAGCTCGTGGTAGTTGAAAGTTTTTTAAAATTTCTCCCAAATTATTACTGTGAATTGTCTTAAAGTATACTGTGACTTGTCATCAGATTCGCACTGATTCTGGATTTCTTTTTCCCCTCTCTGGGGACTGCAGCTTCTACTGCCTATGCTGCTGTTGGTTGCTGCAAGATTGCTTCGGCGGACCCCGTGGCGGTGGCGGTGGAGGTGGTGGCGGCGGCGGTGGGCCTCCACGTTTCTGATTGATTTATTTTACTGCAATGTAATGGTCTGTACGTCTTTTTAATTGGGTCATAAAAATACTGGTTGGTTTTATGATCCATAATATGCTTGTGAACTCCTGGTTACTGGCTTTGTTGTTTCTTTTTCCGCTTTATTTCCTGTTTTACAATGGATGGTATATAAGGGAAATGAAAATGCTTTTAAGCAATTCTGTGGAATGGCTCTGAACCGATTTTTTTTTTTTTCCTTCAAATTGAACGAGGGAAGGAAAGAGTTACAAAAAGAGTGATTCTGACCTGATTCTTTTGATCTATAACGCCAAAGCATTATAGAAGTTATTCTCAAAAATTCATTCGTTGATCTACTGTTAAAGCCCATGTGGATAAGTTTATGCTGTTAAATTGTCACTTGTTCACTAGCACCATAAGCCCAAATAATTTTTAAAAATTTAAAGAATCAAACTATTTTTATTTTTCAATTTAAACACATATCTCACATAAATTCTCATAATCTTTTTCTATATCATTAAAATATAATATATATATATATATATATATATATTATATATATATATATATAAATATATTTATTTTATCTTTTTTCCATCTCTGTCGACTGCATCTTCTCCTATGTGTTCTCTCTCTCTTCCATTGATTTATGAGTTTTGCTCTCTATCTCTCTTGCGTCTTCTCTCTCATTTGTTAAAATTTGAGGTAGGTTTTGAAGAATGAAGCAGAGGAAGGGAGAATAGGAGAAAAAAATACAGTGTTATGATATTTTGGAGGGAGAATAGGACAGAGAAAATTATATGGTTTCGGAAAAATCAATCCTCCATCAGTTATTGAACAAGAATGGTAAAGGAGAGAAAGAAAGAAAAGCACGAGGAGAAAGGAGATGGGAGGAGAGAGGAGAGGAGAATGATTTTTTATGGATTAAATAAAGTATTTGGTAGCTACAGTTGTACCCAATAATTTAGAGAAAGAGACCACCCTTTAGGGCATTTGTTGTTGGTTTTTTTTTTTATATATTTTTTTCAATTTTTTCTATATTTAGAAAAACAAAAAACAAATTATAAAGCATCTACTGGCAGTGCTACGTCAATACGTTAGTATGACTAGCATTGGGTGTGGTTCTGTAGTAAGTTGCAGAGGATCCAAATCGTAAAGGGCCGTTGTGCGCAAACACCCAATTAAGTTCAGTGATAAAAGCTTGGAATGGTAGGTTTGGAAAACAGTAGTTAGCTGTCGGTTTGACTGGCAGCTTTGACGGGAAAGTCGAAGGTGGTGTACATCAGTAAATGTGATGTAATTATTACATGAATAAAATTAGTTACAAATTAATTTATAATAATTAATTATAATAATATAATAAAATAATTGTATCTTTTATTATGTAAAAAATATATATGTTTTATTAATATTATTTAAAAAAAACATATAAGAAGTATGTGTTATTAAAAAATAGGTATTTTTGATATGTTAAGAAATATATATTATTTTATTAGATTAATTTATAATTAATTATTACAAACCAATTTATAATTAATTTTTGTCATTTTCACACGTAGCTTAAATGGAAATCATGTAACTAATTAAATCCTTCCAGGTTAAGGTACCTGCTTATAAGTTCCCACGTATAGATTTTCTTTTTGTATATAAACTTATCCTAGTTCCTAAGGCTGGACCCAGTTTTGAGACGTTTTCTTGGTTTTTTCCCCTTAAACCTGCTGGTGGTTTTGGTGGAGGGGGGCAGCTGCGGTGCCGGCGCTTTAGAAATTTAGATTATGGGACCTGGGGGACCTGGAGGCGGTGGCGGCGGACCTGGAGGCGGTGGTGGCGGACCTGGCGGCGGTGGACCTGGTGGCTGGGGTGGACCTGGCGGCGGCGGACCTGGTGGCTGGGGGGGTCCTGGCCCTGGCGGACCTGGTGGCTGGGGGGGTCCTGGCCCGGGCGGACCTGGTGGCTGGGGGGGTCCTGGTCCCGGGGGACCTGGTGGCTGGGGAGGACCTGGTTGGGGTCCTGGACCTGGAGGTCCTGGTTTCTGGCCTGGACCCGGTGGTGGCTTCTTTGGAGGATTCGGGAATGGTATTTGCGACATGGTATCTTCTTGGTAAGTCCAATTCTCTGCTGAATCTCCCTCCTTTTATGTAATTAAAATCATTCATTGTAAGCAAAGAGTTTGTGGGTAAGCCAAATTATTGGAAAAAATTTTAAAAATCTTATTGAAATTTCACGTTGAAATGACTTTATTTATTAAATTTTAAAAATTTTCAATTTAAGCTTTTAAATTTTTAATTTCTTTTAATTTATCCCATTAGTAAAGATTTATCATTAAATTTTAATGGAAGTGCTCAAATTTTTAAAATATTTTTTATTTTTTTAGAAAATAAAAGAAAAAAAAATTTGTGAAAATTTAAGTGTCAGTTAAAATTTAACGAAATTTATAAAAATACTCTTACATTAATCCTTTTTTGTAAAAAAAAAAAAAATAATTATTTTAAAAAATTTAAACAGAATTTAATGTAAAATCTTAACGGAAAAAATTGAAAGGTAATGAAAGTTCAATAGTTCGAGAGTTTTTTTTTCTTTTTTTTTCTTTTGTCCAAATAGGAGGGAAGGGGGAAAGGGGCTCCCAAATTATTACTGTGAATTGTCTAAAAGTATACTGTGGCTTGTCATCAGACTCGCATTGATTTTGGATTTTTTTTTTCCCCCTCTCTGGGGACTGCAGCTTCTACTGCCTATGCTGCTGTTGGTTGCTGCAAGATTGCTTCGGCGGACCCCGTGGCCCATATGGCCCTCCTGGCGGCGGGCCTCCACCTTTCTGATCGATTTATTTTACTGCAATGTAATGGTCTGTCTTTTTAATTGGGTCACGAAAATAATGGTTGGTTTTTTATGTTCCATGATATGCTTGTGAACTCCTGGTTACTGGCTTTATTGTTTGTTTTTCCGCTTTATTTACTGCTTTACAATGGATGGTAAACAAGGGAAATAAAAATGCTTTTAAGCAATTATGTGGAATGGTTCTGAATTGATTCTTTTGATCTATATATTGAATAGATGCATAAGATACTCACAAAAAAGAAAAAAGAAAAAGAAAAGAATAGATGAATAAGATGGTTTATTATTGTAATATCAGGATTATTATGTTAGGATCTTAAATTGTCCCACATAATTTAAGTACAATTTTAATCATGTGTATATAAGATTTTTGGCACTTTTTCTTGCAAGCCGATTTTTAAAAGTGAGTTTTACCCAAAATTTATATTATTTGATATCAGAGACAACCATCACGTCGAGTATGGGATTGAATAGGTTACAAAACGATTGAATAGGTTACAGTTTTGTAGTTGAGTCACGAAAAGGCCGATTTATAGGTTGGATTAAAATGTCTTTGTACTATATATGAGCAGAGTGTTAAATCACTAAATACTGATAGCTATCATCGGGTCAATGTCGATAGAGTGGGCCGCCATGAATATTGGCTATGTCGTGATAATATGTTATGATCCTAAGTGTCCTATATGACTTAAGTACAATCTTAACCACGTATATATAAATTTTTGAACACTATTTATTTGCAAACCGATTTTTAAGAGTAAGTTTTAAACTCCATCTAAGAACTTACCCGATCTACTCCGTTACGAAATTATTTTCGTTTTCGTAACATAGTACTTGTGAGAGGAGCATGTCTAGGTACACCAAGTTGGATTAAATAAACCCGAATGGAAGCAGTGGTGATTAGAGATGGGCATGAAGGTGGGAGGCTTTTAGAATTGCAAGGTGCCACGTCCTAAAAATGGCAAATCCTGAATATTATAAATAGAAATTCAGCTATTCAGGCGATGCATCCAGAATTCATGGCTGTTGCACGGTTTTCAATTGATAAAATTTGGACACCATTATAATTGCTAGCATGCCAAGGACATGGCTGTTGAAACATGTCCTCTGCAGCTCCTCTTGCTACCAGTTTTTATCATAGAAAACACAAGGCATTAGCTAGGTGTTTTGAGCATTTGTTACAAAAACTTGTCCCCATTTTGAATAAAAGAGGGGCTGCATCACAGCTTCAACAAACACATAATTAAACTCTTTCCATCATCTTCCACAATATTCTCTATTTTAGCTATTCAAAAAGTAAGGGTTTGATAGAAGTTTTGTGTAACCACCGACAAAAGTTCTTCGCGGCCACCGCGAGGCTGAGGAAAGTTTTTAGTGAAAAGTTTATGACGACCATCGTAAGGCCACCAAAAATTCTTACCACTGCGAGGCCGCCAAAAAGTAAGGGCAGCTACTGCAAGGGCTGCCGTTGAAAGCTCAATGGTAGCCATCGTGGGGGGTGCTGGAAGTTCCCGGTAGCCACGGTAGGACTACTGAAAGTTCACGACGACCATCATGAGATCGTTGTACGTTTATGGCGGCCAACATGGGGTGCCACCACGGGACTGCTAGAAGTTCATGGTAATTATTTTTAATGACTGTTTCGTGTTTTATTTTATGAGAAATATTTTATGACAAGTGTTTTATTTTTTCAAAAGAGTTTTGTAGTTTGTTTTGAAAAGTTTGTTAGAAGTTGAGATTACATATGAAAATTTGTTTGGATAGGGAAATGCTATAACATCTATCAGTATCATTCTCTCATCCTTCTATTTTTAAAATCATCATTGGATCTGTGGTCCTCATGTAAGTCATTACATGGGGACCACAGATTCAATGGTGATTTTAAAAATAGAAGATTGAGAAAATGACAAGAGAATAAAATGTAGCATTTTCCGTTTGGATAACTAACATTTGAGATGCGAAAAGGGTTTTGAAAAAGGAAATGCTACAGCATCTACCGAAATTTTTCTCCCATCCTTCTATTTTTCAAAATCACCATTGGATCTGTGGTCCTCGTATGTGTTCACACATGGGAACCACAAAGAATGGAAGAAGAACAAGAGAAGTAAATGTAGCATTTTTTTCCTTTTTAAAAACTTTTCTCAATGGACCAAGCTAACCCGAAGATTCTTTTGACTAGCTCTAAAAGATTTATTCATGAAAATGAAAAGTTGATTATCGTGGTTGTTATAAAAGATTTGTGTAGGGCGAAAGACAACTATAGCCTTGCAGTGCCAGGAAGTGTTTTAGCACAATTTTTAAAACTGTATTTACTCAACCATATAATTTATTCCGTATTTTTACTGATGACGAGCGAGAATGCCTAGTTTCAATGCACGAGTCTCTTATATCCCTCTATGTAATAAATATCTCTAGCCAATCTCTTATATCCCTTTCTTAAGGTAGAGGGCTACTCACTTTTCCAATCCACACCCCCAAGAGATTCTTTTTTTTTTTTTTTTTTTTCTAACTTATTTAATTATTATCTCTTTTTATTATTATTATTTTCTCTACTTTAACAAACACAAACGCTTTCTTAAATTTTTTTGTCAGTGTGATGGAAGGTCCTCTAATGTCCCGCAGATCTAATTCACGCGTTTTGCCTCTGTCGATCAGATTGGGAAGAGTAGGGTTTATTCTGCAATCCCAAAACCAAGAAACCATGATGGCAAAAAACTCACAACTTGATACATGACTTTTCCAGGGAGAACAACTCGGTCGCTGCAACCATGAAGCTGAGACCAAGAAGGAAACGAACAATGGCGAAAAGACCGATCTTTCATTGGAGTGATTGGTTTCTTATGATGTTTAAAGAATCTGAAGATAATTTGTTGAAGTGGGGTTTTGGAATCTTATTAGCTACAGTTTTAAAATTTTTGAAGTTTTAGAGAATCAATTGGAGATGCTCTTAAATTTGCCACTCAGAGATGAGACACAATAGTTCAGGACTCGTCAAGAAGCATTTCTAATAAGGATGGTAAGCAGTAGCAGGAACAAACAGCATTTATAAAATAATAAATAAAAAAAAATAATTACAGGCCGCCAGAACACAACACTACTAAGAAACTCACAAACTAGTCCCAACTCAGGAGTCTGTCCAATTTCTCACACTCAAAATACACTAGACAAGCACTAAAAAGACCCAAGAGAAAAACTATGTTAGCAAGAAGACAACCAGAAAAAAGCATGTTTTGCTCGTAACACCAACAATTTTTATGTACAAAGAGAGAAGTAAAAAGCCTAACTGCCTAGATGGCAGCTCGAGGAAAGCTGCTGGAGGCTTTGTTGCCTGATGTCCATGCTGCAACCCTAGTCTTCCAATCAACTTCTATATCATCTGCCAACACATATCAGGTAAAAATCAGGACTTCCAACTGCTTCAAATTCAAAATAATAGAGGCTTAGTAAAATCCAGATTAGAAGGGCACAGGATTCCAAAGAGCTCATGATGTGAGCTGTTATTTTGTGTGGGAACTAAAATCAACCCAAAAAAAAGTTTAGTTGGTGTGATTGGTCATTATTTATATTAAAAGACTTAGGTTACGTTTGATACGCGAAATGACTATTCCATTAGAACTTTATCATATACTCTAACACTAATGCTATTCTATTCAACCTTCTTTCATTCCTAATAAAAGCTATTGTCTTTTTTTAATGGAATAGTCATTCCACATACCAAATGTACCCTTAGTTAATGATATTTTTAGTAATCAAGGTTCATAATTAACTGCTACATTGACAATTAGTTGAGTAGTGGCAAGTCACTTCATTACAATATAAAATATTAAAGCACAATATATATATAATTTTTATTTTAAAATTACTTAGCACATTCAGACAATGCAAAAACACATTAGGAAAAAGAACTCTATATTCGTACCACACAATTATTTTATTTCCTTCTACTCACATAGCAATTAGCTACTGGGAATTCAAGTAATGAGACTAGATCTGAACCTGCTCTCCAGTCATTCACAAGCGATCTTAGTGTCAAAGCTGCTGAGGCATATGGCAAAAGCCTGGAAAGCTGAGATTGGATACTGATAATCCATGGTGAATACATCCTTTCCCACTTTTCCAAACTGCAGAATGACATTCTCATGCTCTTGCCCAGGAACTCCATTCTCGGGAGAAGCAACCAGCTGGAAATTCTTAACTGAAGCAACTGTCACACGTCCATTGAAGTTCAGACACCAGCACTGGAGTTGTTCATGCCACCTAGGGGCCTTGTTTCTTAAAACCAGCATTTCCTCACTCTGACCAGAAAAATGTCCAGAATGGAAACTCTCCCTGTGGGTTGATTTTGATCTGAAGAAAGAAAGGGATGGAAAACTATCCAGATTGCTGAGAGGGAATTCAGTCTGAGTTGGAGCCATGCCTCCTGGCTCGACCGCAGAGGCGGGAATGGCATCCATGACACACTGCATTCTCCTAGGACCCCTGGTTTACATAATATGAAAATTTCAGTTTCACATAGTGAAAATAGTGTAGTAACTAACATAACAGAAATGAGTCAAACTATTGTTTTCATCATGCCAGTTCCACATTATTTTTCATATTTCTTTGAAGATAAGGAAGTAGTTAAGAATATCTATCATACCTGGAGCCCAACACATTCAATTCATATGAAATATGGGCAATGGGATAGTTGCCAGCGGGGAATTTGGGGGACACTTGTCTCAAATTAACTATCCTTTTAGAACGACATTTGGTGACTTTTGCTCCAGAATGCGGAGGTTGAGCATCATAGATTGTGAATTTTGTTCCCAGAAAGTTTGATCTGCCATCACAGAAAGTGAGATTCACTGCTTAGGCCGACAAGATAATTAAGAACCAGTAATATCACATACCAGCTCAACCTACCTCAGCTTTCCCACATAGGTGCTACTCCCTTTTGACACATCATCAGAATTTAAAGAGATAATGTAATCTGTGCAAGTAGGGCGTCGGCACTTCCTCGCAGCAAGAAGGAACTTGCCATCATCAGTTGAAACTGCAAGAGAGAAAAATGCAAAAGAGTTCAATTTCAACAGCTCAGAAAGGAAACCAAAGAAAAGCTGAACCTTTCCTTCTCTAGTAGGAACCCTAACTCTCTACTAATCAAACTAACCTTACAAAGTAAAATCAAATATACAATAGACTGCAAAGAACAAATGTTTGGTTATTGACCTTGATTTAAGCCAAGATAAAGATAATATGTTTGGCTGCTACGATTCCGTTTGATGTGACAATGAAAGAGGGAGTCCCTTGGGCCAGGCTGCAAAAGAATAACAAATGATTTTGAACATTAACTGTATGACAAAAGGCACATGCATTAAAGATTATAGCCCTACTAAAAAGGAATATCTCAGTAGGGTTTTCCAGAGGAGGAGAGATGGCCTCCAGTAGTTTCTAATAATGCACATCATGAAGCACTTAAAACAAAATTCAAAATTTCAAGAATCACAACTATATACAAGAAATTGATAGTCTTTAGAAATTGTTGAGTATACATGTGTAAGTGCAAAGATTTGAGTCCGACGTTAGATGTCATAAGTGTGAGTGAGTAATATAGCATAGTTAGGCCCAAACCTATAAACTTAAGCTTTTGAGTTGAATAGTGTCTCAACAATGAGCTTACTAAAAGACTTCCCAAGTTATCAATCTCTTTAACAAGTGGTATCAGAGTCAATGGTGGTGTGCGGTATGGTGGAGTGGCGTAGGCACGAACAAGGATCCCTGGAGTATAGGGACAAAGGTGCAAGGTTCGTGTATGAATGGGGGTACCTAAAGTAAAGAGCAAAGGTTCATGACACAAGCACAAACGAAAGTCCCTAAAGTAGGAACAAAGGTGTGTGGCACAAACAAACCTATAGCCCACAAGTGATCTTGGAGAGGGCCCACAAGATTGATTAAAAAAAAAAACTTTCGTTTGGGGGGGTGTAGCAATTTGGTGATGGACTCCCATATGAGGGGGAGATTGTTGAGTATACACATGTGAGTGTAGAAAGATTTGAGCCTCATATTGGAAAGATGTCATAAATGTGAGTGATAAATATAACATAGTTAAGCCCAAACCCATAAGCTTAAGTTTTTGGGTTGAATGGGTCTCAATATGCTATATTATAGGCTCACTAATAGACTCCCCAAGATATCAATCTCCCTAATAGAAACCATTTAGAGGGATAACAAAAAGTCAAACCTAAAATGTCCAACACTACAACTAGTAAAGCCAGTCCCTGGCTACTTTACTCTTTTCTTTTCCATTTTCTTTTTTTGAAGTCCAATGCTTTACATTCAGTACTTCAAATCCATATAATCCCCTAGTTAGGGGTTCCTTTTGTATACTTCTAGTGTACTTAGGGGCGCCTTACGCTTTTATAAAATTGACTTTTATTTATCAAAAAAAAAATCCATATAATGTAAATGATCAGAGAGAAGTGGGCATAACTTTTGCAAGTAAAGTCATGTATTTATCCATAAATCATCATGATGCCAAGTTTACTAGTATCACAAAAGCAAAAGAAAATAAAGATCAATTTACATTCAAGATCATAATTATGAAATTATGGAAGTTCTGTTTCATTCCCAAAACCATGTTTTGCAACTGTGGCTTTGTCTTGATGGACTAACACTTTCTTTTTCTTTCCCCTTTTCTCTGGAACTGAGAGGTAAATGGAGGGCTCACATTCTAAAGAATGCTATTTTTTTTACTAACAAATTTCCGGACAACACTACACCAGAATGCATGAATGTAGAGGTTTCTAATTGATTGCATAGTTAAACCGTGGAAGGACAAATATCTATAAATTGCCTAATCTCCTACATGATCAAAGTTATAAAAAATATGCACACCATACTTCTCTGATTCAATAATTGACATTATTCACAAATATCCAAAACTATACCTACAATAACAGAGTGAGAGCCCAAGTCTGGTTTTCTTCACTCCTACATCTTCCCTCAATAGCTGCACAAGATTTTCCTTTTTTTTTTCTTTTCTTTTCACAGGAAATTCGGAAACACAAGCAAGAAAGATTGTCATGGACTGCAAGAGCTTATATTCTAAAATAAAACCATTGACATGTGGGATCACGAAACCTGTGGATCAAATTGCTAAAGCAAAAGCATTTATGGTGATACTGGTTCCGAGCTTGGTTGCCTAGATAAAAAAAGACAACCTCCTGACGCACAACATTCTGAAAGACTTTGAGGCAGCATGTTTGCTAACAAATCAAACTAATCATGTCATTGTTTGTGAACCAGTTCCAATATCCACCATGAAACAAATTCAAAGGAAAACTAGTCAAGTTAAAATCCACTTGCTGCCATTAATAGCTAGGAATGTACACATGTGAAACTCTCATTTCTGGTTGCTGAATCTTTAAAATAGAAAGAAAAAATCGATGATGGTAAAGATGCAAACATACACATAGGGCTATATCATGATAGGAGAAACAAATTATAGAAAACATACAAGATACAACAGAAACAAATAAAGTTGAATCTGAAAACAGCAACTGATATCTATTTCATACCTGCTTCAAGGAGATTGGAAATGTCAACTTGCCCGAAATTTCTGGGGATCTCACAATTTCTTTCATGATATCTCTCCAGCTCCTGCAAACACCAGCACAAGCCACCACGTTTTTCCGGGGAGGCCAAGTATCTTCAGAGGCCTCTATCCTCATTAACACATCCCTCAAAAGCTCCGGCGGTAAGTTAGCCCAACAGCTCTGCTTAAAAGCATCAATTGCCACCATCGAGCAATCCTGGACTACCCGGTGGGACCTGGATCTCATCCCATACCCAAACTTCACCTCAAACCCTTTTCTGGAAATGCTCCCAAACTCACCCCTCATGTCCTGAATAATGCTCTTAAACGACATTTGATGCCTCTTTAGTCCTCAGCCCTCTACACCTCAAACAGAAAACTCGTATCAAAATATTCCCACTCCCTCCAAAATAACCCACATTTCTCACCAAATATAAGCTAGTAAACACTAATAATCAAATATGCAAAAGCAAAAGCCAAGATCTATACTTCGAAGAAAATGACAAACTCAAATTCTTCCTGTAAAATATCGAAATCAACCAAAATCACTCCCAAAATGATATCTACATAATACTAACTACTAAGCCATTAAATTCCCAAATTTCTCGCCAAAAAATAAAAGCAAATAAAAAAATCCAGAAACCCCAAAAGCTAAAAAACCAAACTTTGGTAACCGTGACCAACCACCACCACAAATTCTATACCCCCAGAATGTGAGAAATTACCATAATTTATCTAAAACAGAAGCATAACCAGAACCCAGATCCAGAGTAAACCCAAAACTCGACTATAATTGTCAATTTGGGCCATTAATCCAGGAACTGGATGATACCCACCAAAAAGCAACTAACTAAACCGCCAAATACAACCAAATTTTCACTTCTTTCTTCGTGTTTCCTAACAGATCCCTCTCCAAAACATTACCAACCACCCTACAGAAAGTGAACATCAAACATTTGCAACAACTTGCGGAACTTTACAGATATTGAAACAAACAGACAAAAAAACAGACAAACAAACCTCAGAGGGCACTGTTACGGAAACATGCTACGGCAAAGAAAGCCCGGATTTCGGGTCAGGGAGAGAAAACCCATTTTGGTCATTTTTAGTAATGTAAGAACTAAGATCGAAGGAAATGGCATCGTGGTACAGAGGCCTCAGTTTTCATTTGGTCACTGTTGTCCCTACTGGGGTCCACCGGGACCAAATTTGCTAGATTCGATTCCTTATCCAGCGGCTTGGTTTGTCTCCCATATTGGGTCGGGTTCTGGTTTGAGTGGCCCGACCCATCTCAAACTTCTGTTTTCTAGGAAAATGTAACATTGATAGATTTAGAATTAAATTCATAACTTATATTCCATGTTCTTACCAAAAAAAAAAAACTTATATTCCATGTGAGCTACAATCGCTCAAGAAAATTGAAAACTATTTAGAAAATCATAATTATGCGCTTAAAAAAGTTGTTAAAAGATGGGCAAATTTTTTTCCCAAATTAAATTGGAGAAAATCTTCCTAGTACAGTCTATTAAACTAAAATAGATTATTAGAGCATTTAATTTTTATATGTCATATGATTGTTACATTTATTTTTTAAATTGTATGATACATGCTTTAAGAACAAACACCGTTTTATATTAAAATACATGTAAAGATCACATAATTTAAAGCAAATGTTAATTTAGAAGAAAACTTTTAACAATTAGAAAAAGAATTTCTCCTTTCATTTGCCATTTTCATGAGAAGGACATTTAAGCACAATGCTTCTCCCCTTTAGATTTGTTGCTTCTCAAGCTCTACCATCCCATGGGCTCTCTTTTTCACCCTTTTTATGACCCCATTGTCCCCATACAGAGTAATCTATCCAACCTGAATCTTTCCTTCACACATGCACACATACACAAACGCACTCTTTCATAGGTGAATAGATCAAAAGGCAAGAGGGCATAAGTTTTTTCCTTTTTTTGTAAAAAAAAAAAAAAAAAGAATATGAAAAGGCAAGAGTCTCTAGTTTTCCCACCTCTTCACTCCTTTTGTTTCAATATCTATAGGGTTTTCTGTATCCAAATCTCTCAGTCAAACATTTCTATAATTCCTTATAGTCCTAATTCTCTTAATTGTTTTTTTTTCTTAGAATATATTTTGTTGATTGTATGCGTTCCTCTTTCTTTTTGTTCAAGGCTTAG
The DNA here is from genome assembly GCA_900184695.1 of Betula pendula. NCBI lineage: Eukaryota > Viridiplantae > Streptophyta > Magnoliopsida > Fagales > Betulaceae > Betula > Betula pendula. Next base: position 375,999 of record FXXK01000172.1, on the reverse strand, counting down.
AGAAGAGTAAGTATACATGTCAGCCATATTTTTCTTATGTTCCTTTAAAATTAATGTGACTTTTAAACTCATCATTAAATTTGTGATAGACTATTATTAAATTCTGACTTAATAGTAATTTTAAAAAGAAAAATATTACATTAACTTCTCTTGTTTTTCTTTCATTCCACACATGAGGACTATAAATTTAATGATAATTTTAAAAAATAAAAAAATAAGAGAAGGATATCGATAAATATTATAGCATTTCACATCAATTTTAGATAGACACAAAAAAAAATACAAGGATGACACATATTTTACTCCAAATAAAATATTGTCAAAGTACTGGATGGCGGAAATCTAACAAAAAAACAAAAGATTATGTTTTATAAATGGATAGAAAGTGGGACAGAAGAAATCTATGTGAATTATCCGATATCTAAGTGGGCTTCATAGAAAAAATTGAAAAAGCAAAGAGATATCAATAGATTTTTTTTTCTTAATTCGAGATATCAATAATTAGAACCAGCGTAGGGAGTGTAAAACATAATTTACCATTTTTTTTTTCTTTTTTGTCGATAGGTTACAGATGCATTAATGAGTTTTAAACACGATCTTATTTTTCACTTCTTTGTTTTGTTTTTTGGTATGTGCTATTTTCAGGTTTTTCAGTTGTAAGCAAATATAGAAGAGTAATTTGTACATGTTACTCTAATGTTTATCTTCTATTCACTTAAAATTGATGTAATTTTTAAAATTATTATTAGATTAAATAATGGTTTATTACAAATTCAATAATAATTTTAAAAACTACATCAATTTTAAGTAGACACAAAAAAAATATAAGGGTGACAACCGTGACATATATCGTTACTCAGTAAGAAAGTGGTACAAGGAATCAAAACACCGAAAAAAGGGTAAGCATCCTAACAACAAACCCTAAACAAAAATTATAGTACGGAAAATATAAATAAATAATAAAAAATGACCAGTCCTTTTTGATAGGGCCGCTGAAAGCGGTTACTGAAGTAAAACCAATAGACATGAGAAGGGTAAGATCCTTTCTCGATAAGGGTGGGTAAAACCCGTCCGTACGGATTTTTTTTAGTTTTTTTACATCATACGAGTGTTTTTTCTGAAAACTTATATGCTTTGGGTCGGGTATCAGATATAATTTTAAATTTTTAGATAATACTAAACTTGGCCTGTGTAAATGAAATATGGTATAATACCATACTTCTCTATGAAACCCTAACTCTCAACTCACTCAAACTCACTCTACCACCTCTTTTCTTCCCTTCTATGCTAATCGACCTTATGATGAAACCATTATTTTCTTCTTTTCTTTGCTCCCACCTTCTGCCTCCTTCTCTTCTGTGTCTTTCTCCTTCGCTGCCACATCGTTGCCGTCCTGCTCTCATGTTGTTGCCATCCCTCCGCCACACCCACGCATTATCTGAGTTACAATCTTATTAGATCTGATTTGATAATCGGGTAATACCCGATTCGTCCCCTCCCCTGGCCCGCCCTACTCCGCTATACCCGATACCTACCGAAAACTATTTAGTAACAGTGGGTATCGGGTAGACATTTTCCAAACCCAATGCTCTCGGATTAGGTATCAGATATCCTCGATATTCAGGCCAGATCATCTCGTGCTCACCCCTACTTCTTTAGCCCCCACAAGCAAGCAATTAACAAGACACCCAAACAAATGTCGGCAAATGAAAGACACTTATGCTTTCTGAAAAGGATCCATTGCAAAGGAGTTCAATATTAGGTAGAAAGCCAAAACACAACAGCTCCAAGCTTTTGATGGCATAAGGCATTGACGAGGGTCACTGATGAAAGGGTGAAGGCCACGCAGCGGCGCGCGGAGGGCAAGAGGAGGCACAGAGAACCCGAGAGACCAAGAAAAAGACATAAGATGTGAATGGGTGGCAGAGACTGACGGGAGAGAGCAGATCTAGCTATGAAGAGCCAAAAACCATACTTCAAGTTGTTCTCAAGGGAGGCGTAGTGCGACAAAGGGGAAGGCTGAGGCCAAAGAGAAATGCACAACGCGGTTGAGAGGGTAGTGTCGGCGGAGCAAGAGCTGTAGGCTGTGTTTGTTAAGTCTGTTGGTATTTTTTTTGTGTTGAAAATAGTAATAGAAGTGAATGATGTGATATAAAGTAAGACGAATGTTTTAAATTTTTGTATAGAAAGGTGAAAAAGTTTTATTTTTTAGTAAATTTTTTATTTGGATAGCAATAAAAAATAAGTGATGTGATATAAAAAGTAAAAAAAGTTATTAAAAAATGATTAATGGAATATTAAAAGTGGTGTTGATTTTGATGGAGGAAAAAAAAAAAGGAAAGGAAGAAGTGGTTAACAAATAGAGCCGTAATCTTTAGAAAAAAGTTGAAAGGGGATAAAAGGTAGCAAAAACACCAATAGAATTGGAGAGAAGATAAAAGATAAAGGAGAGGAGATCTCACCTCCCCCATAATAGCCGCACATGGCCACAGAAGAGCTTGACGAGGGAAGAAGAAAAATTTAAAACCTAGATGGATTTTGAGAGCTTATGCCGAGACCCTATTTAGAATAAGTCATTGTCCTATTTTCAGTTAGAACGGATGGCAATTGGATCCACCTGAACAACACCACTATATATAAATGTTAAACTTACACGAAATAAAGAATTGCAAACAAGATTCTTTACGTTTTTAGAATATATTAAAAAACTTCTTATATTTTCTATCATAATAGAGCCACATTATATTTTAAGAATATAACTCGCCTATTATTATTGTTATGTTGAAATTTTGAATATAAGCCTAAGACCCCGTTTGTTTCGACGTAAAATAATTTTTAGAAATTATTTTTCATGTTTTCTGGTGTTTGGTGGGGCGTAAAATAATAGTCAACGGAAATCATTTTCAGTTTGACCGAAAAATCTTCTTTAATTTCCGTAAAATGGTTTTTCCTTTTTAAAACCGTAAACCATTTTTCGAGTTTAAGCGTCACATTCTCAAATTGGTAGACTACAGCTAAAACATCACCAGACCCCGTCAGAACCCGGCCGGGACCAGCCCGGGACATCGCTGGGACTCCGCTAAGACCTACTCAGAAAATTGCTAGGACCTGATCTGGACTCGCCCAGGATATTTTCGGGACCCACCCGGGACATTTTCGGGACCCGCCCGTGACATTTTTGGGACTTATCCGAGACATTTTAAGGACCTACCCGGAACATTTTTAGGACCCGCCCGGAACATTTTCGGGACCTGTCCGGGACATTTTCGAGACCCGCTCAGGACATTTTTAGGACCTATCCGAGACATTTTTGGGACCCGCCCAGAACATTTTCGGGACCCACCCGGGACATTTTTGAGACCCACTCGAGACATTTTCGGGACTAGCCCGAGATATCACTGGGACCTGCCCTAGACATTTTCGGAACCCGCCTGGGATATCACCGGGACCGCCCAAGACATTTTTGGGATCAGCCCTAGACATTTTTGGGACCCGCCCAGAACATTTTCAGACCTGTCCGGGACATTTTCGGGACCTGCCGAGACATTTTCTGAACCCACTCGGGACATTTTCGGGACCCGCCCGAAACATCACCGGACCTGCCCGAGACATTTTCAAGACCCGCCTGAGACAATTTCGGGACCGCTCGGGACATTTTTGAGACCAACTCAGGACATTTTCGAGACCCGTTCGTGACATTTTTGGGACCTGTCCGGGACATTTTCGGGACCCACCCGAGACATTTTTGGGACTTGTCCGGGATATTTTCAAGACCCGCCTGAGACCTGTCCGGGACATTTTCGAGACCCGCCCGGGACATTTTTGGGACCTACCTGGGATATTTTTAGGACCTGCCCGAGACATTTTGGGACCCACCCAGGACCTTTTTAAGACCCACCTGAGACATTTTTGGGATCCACTCGGGACATTTTCGGGACCCGCCCGAAACATCACCGGGACCTGCCCAGACATTTTGGGACCCGCTCGAGACATTTTCGGGACCCACTCGTAACATTTTCGAAACTCGTCTGTGATAGACCTGCCCGGGACATTTTCGGGACCCCCGAGATATTTTTTGGGACTCGCTCAGGACAATGTTGAGATGTCACCGGGACCTGATCGAGACATCGCTAGGGCCCACCCGAAACATTTTCAGGACCCGCCCGAAATATCTCCGGGACCTGCCCTGAACAATTTATATTAATTTTTTAAAATTGTGCATAAAAAATAATTTTTTTTTATTAATATGATTGGTTGAAAATATAAAAAAATATTTGCGATTTTTCTTGCGCGCTAAATAGCGAAAAATATTTTCGGCGAAAATTATTTTTCTAAAAATTAATTTTTCTGAAATTAATTTTTAATAAAAATCATTTTACGTCGAAACAAAATGGATTCTATGTATGACTTGGTGATTAAACTAGGTCCCTCTAAAATTTAGGTAACACAAATTGTCCGAAGGAGATAAGAAAAGAACCAAAAGTGTGTAAAGGAGGGGAGCTTGTGTGGGGAGTACGAAAGAATCACTTCCACATGCGTTACAGACAGACAATTTTTTTTTTTGGTTTTTTTTAAGACCATAGAATTCTGCTCTCAAACATTTAAGTATCTAAAGCTAATCTAGTATCTCCTTACATCATTGAGAGCAACTTAAAGAAGCAAGAAAAATATAAAAAGAATTTTGTTTTTTTTCTTCTTGAAGCTGCTGCAGGCACCTTCGAGAAAAATAAACCGTAGATTTATTTTTTAATTTTTGTTATCATTACAAACTTTTTGGAGGACTGGATTTTTGTTTGAAAGGAGAGGAAATGAGTATGTCTGACAATAATAGGGTGGTGGTATGTTTGACAATAGGTGGTATGTGTGTGTATTTTTTATTTTATTTTTTTAAAAAATTAAATGACATAACATTATATACATTATTAGATATTTACATACATTTTACATTACGTATTTTAAATAACTTACATTTTGTTTTTTTAAGTAATCGATATTGTAAGTCACTTAAAGTATATAATGTAAACCAATATAATATAAATGTGATAAATAAATTTGAAGAATATCATTATTTTATATAAAAGCTAATTTGAACAGAGGTTGATCGGAACATTCCATATTAGTCTCAAATAACAAATTATTTATTCAGTAAATAAACAAAAATCACGAGGATTTAAAGCAATTTTTAGTGGCCTCAATAAATTTTATTAGCTAATTTAACTGAAGACTATTTTTTATTTATTTTAATCATCAATTTTTTTTTTTAAAGCACCTTTAGCAGTCTCAACAAATTAACTATTCACTATTTCATTTAAATATTATTTTTCAAAGATTTCTTTATTCTTTTTCAAACATTTATATTTTTGAATGTTTGTCTTTTACTAACCATTATATTTTTTAATATTTGTCTTATCTCAACGGTTATGTTCTGAAAATTTTGTCTTTTTCCTAATGGTCATATTTTTGAATTGTTGTCTTATTCTAACGGTCATATTTTAAAAAATTTACCTTTTTTTTTTAAAAAATTGTGGCAAGAAACACATTTAGAATATTCTTTATATTATTATTATTATTATGTGAGTTTTGTCATGAGAGAGGAAGGAAGAAGAAAAAGAAAAGGGAGAGGAAAAATAAAAAATAAAGAGAAAAGATAAAATATTAATTTTTTAAGATTTAATGAGTGAACAATATTCATCAAATTTTTTTAGTTAAAGGGTTAAATCTACTAGAACTATTTTTTTTTTTTACATTTTAATTAAATTTACTCAATAAAATAATCAAAAGTAATTATTTTATTGAGTCACTAAACCTGCTCTTAGTCAATAATTTAGCAAGCGGGAACAACTGGGGCAGGTAATTATTTGTAAAGAAGTAAAGGAGAAAGAGAACTCTTCCTTTGTCTCGCATTTAAAAAATTAAAAAAAAAAAACAAAACAAAAACAATTGTTTGTCCCCTTCCCTTCGTAAATTCGTAAGAACATTTTGACAATGACAAATTCGATGTTCCAAAGGAAACGATTCAAAAGACAATTCTGACCGTCCATTCAATCCATCAGACACCCGTTGTCCTCCTCACATCCAATGGCAAATAGTGGCGTAGAGTCCAAGACAACAAGCGTGCTTAGTGAGTGGGTCCCACCCGAGATAAAAAAAACTCTTTCGTTCTTTTCACACTATTTGATCCTCGGTCAAGACATATCCAACGGCTCAAACATAAGTTGCAATACATTTCTTCCGCCTCCCGCACCGCAACCGTATAAAAACTCTTTCCTCCACCTTCCTTTCGCGGTCTTTCAACTTTTATCTCTCCTCTGTTCTTTCTCCCTCTGTCTCTCTCTCTCTCTCAAATTCTCTGTCTATTACGATGCGGAAGGAGTTCCAGGTAAACAATTTTTCGAGTTTATCAGTGTTGGTTTTTGTTTGGTTGCTGAGGAAATAAATGTAGGAAAAGAAAAAGGAGGAAAGTGAAAACTTAGGTCTTACGCTTTCTTAGATGCTCTCTCTCTCTCCTTTGATTGTTTAATATTGGAAGAGCTGAACTGGTTAGCGAATACGATGTTTGATTTTGCTTTAGGTTTGGATTTTGTTTGGTTGCTGAGAAAGTGGAGGAAAAGGAAAGTAAAGCGATGTCGTAGGTGTTAAGTTGTCTATTGTTCTGTGCTTTTGGTTTCCTAGAACTGAAATTGATTAGCGTAGAAGGAAATGGAGTGGATAAATGGACTTTGTTTTTGCCAAATTTTGTTTTGATTTTAGTGAAGTAGAATATTTGTTCGTGTTTGGTAAAATCGAAGAAAATAGAAAAAGTAAACAATTCGAGGCTTATGATTTCTTGTTGGTGCTTCTTTGTTCTACTCCTAATTGAATAATCAAACCTCGTTAAGAGTGAATATTAGTGTTATATATTCTGTTAAGCAAAGCTTTTTACTTGTCAAAAAAAGTTAAGCACAGCTTTTCACTTTTTTTTTTTGTTTTGTTTCCCTTCGGACTCGTTACTTTAAGCCTTTTTCGTCCATTTTTTAATGTTTAAGCAGAGTACTTAGTTTGTTTCTTTATTCACATCTCTTTTATGTTCATGATAGACGTTATAATTCGATTAATATTGTTTGATATTCGTACTTGAAGTCATTATGGTGATTCCTTGATCTGAGATTTTCGTCATGTCTCTTTAAACCTTGGATGCAAAGTTTTGGTAACTGAATCTTAGATATAAATGAAATTTGTTATTTCAGAATGATATATATCCTTTTGACATACATTGAGATAAATCTTTTGTCAAACAGTGAGTTTCTTGGACCTTTTTGAGATTGAGGTGGCTTCATGGGTTTCGCTTTGGGCTCTGTTCTGATGAGGATGGGGCTGGGGCTGGCAGGCCCTGACGAAACTTCAGTAAATTCTATAACTTTATTCGTAGTGCTTCTTAGTGCTTGTATTGTAATCGGGCATCTTCTTGAGAAGAATCGATGGATGACTGAGTCAATTACCGCCCTTGCCATGGTGAGTTTCTCTACCTTATATTCTTTAAGGCATTAGCCTGCTACTTTCAATTATAGTAAACGTAATGTTCGTTATTGTTTATAATTTGTGTAGTATTATTGTACTCTGTGGATAATTTTTCTTGGGGTTGATTTACAGGGTCTTTGTTGTGGAATTGTAATTCTACTAACTACAAAGGGGAAAAGATCACATGTCTTGGTATTTAGTGAAGACCTTTTCTTTATATACCTTCTTCCACCTATCATATTTAATGCCGGGTAAGATTGATTCTAGAAGGTTTTTTAGCATGTTAAAATTTAATTTTTGATACTTAGTTTCTGATCGTATCCTTTTCCTGTCCAGTTTTCAGGTGAAAAAGAAGCATTTTTTCCGAAACTTCATGACAATCATTTTGTTTGGTGCTGTTGGTAGTTTAATATCATTTTTCATCATATCACTAGGTATGTTCACAAACTGCAGACATGCTTACATCAGATGGGTATGGCAAGCATGCAGTCTTTCTTGAATACAAGATGCTGCATTGTTCCATTCTATCTAATCGGACCGATATTTTGCTTATTGTTTCATGCTTATTTTGCTTATTTATATATTTGCATTTTACTCATTAAAAAGAAAATGTTCATGCATACTTGCATGAGGGGTTATCTCCTGTGATTTTGTGCTCTATGAGTTTAATTGACTACACCCTGTCAAATTTTGGTTCATTAATTATTAAAAAAAAAAAAATTCTGTTGCTAGAAATTAGGAAGAAATATTACATGAGGGAGACACAAAGTATTCGTAGATTTCCCCATGAAAATAATTGCTGGTGATATTGCAATAGAAGCATTAGAATACAAGAATTATAAAAAACAATTTTTAAGTTATGTTGAGTCTGTTGTTAAATAGAGGATTATCTTATTAATGTGTCTCTTGACTAGAAATAATTTTGAATCTGAATGTTTGCACAAATTTTTCTAATTCCAGAATGGGAAATGTTGCTGGTGCTAACTGTTCCAAGCGTCCTATATATATGTAACTGCATATTCTCCATTAGGTTATTAGTCAACAAGTACGTTTACATTCTTTGTTAGAAGGGAATTGGGTTTACATTCTCTGCTAGATGCTGGATATCATTATAACATAACTTCTGTAATGTTATTCTATCTTGTTATGAAGTTAAAGTTTGTAAAAAGTGCTGAAACTTGAGATCATTGTTATATTAGAAACCTCCTTTGAGAGTAAATGTATTGTGTGAATCCTAGCTGACATTTATGATATTTACTCCAAGATATGCATGCCTGCCTTGGATCTGTCAGCAAAATTATTTTCTTTCAAGTTGACAACTTAATGCTACTAGAACTAGTGCGTGAATGATTTTGATGAATCTCAAATGGCATGTTCGTATTTATCATCAGAATCTCAGCATATCATGCCATTTCTTTGTTGGAAAGAGAAAGGTACCACCAATATGAAAAATAAAAAGAGAATTGTTAATCTAAACGATGAAAAAAACGGGTTTTTGTTCGCAACTTTATGGTTGACTTTATTGATACGTATTCAGCATATATTTATGTTTTATGATGTTGTAACTTTTAGAATCTTGATCCAGGTTCGCTACTGCTATTCAAAAAATTCGATATTGGTGTCCTGGAAATGGGAGATTATCTTGGTAATCCTCACTTTCTTATGTTAAATTTCAGATCAATATTTGGAAGACTTACATTTTTCTATTGGTATGGGATCTTTTGGACAACAAATTTAGAGGTGGAACTCAGACTCTTTACACCTCTTTGCTCTATGAATTTGGTTGGAATATTGACCGATTTGCAAGTATTTTGATGGAGCCCATTGAGAGTTTTTGGCTCTTTAAAATTAATGGTCCTATTTTTTTTTTTTTCAATGCATAATATCTGTACTATCTTTTATGTTTTCTCTCTGGTTGTCTGTGTCTCATAGTCACTGTTCTGAATGCTATACCTATGATTGGCTGTAGACAAAGTTCTTAAAGCTATATCTTCACATAAAATTTAAAAATCTTTATGTATTATACTGCTTTATTCTCTTTACTCAGCCCTAATTATAGTTTATTTCATTACTTGTAGCACTTGGAGCTATCTTTTCAGCTACAGATTCCGTTTGCACATTGCAGGTAACAAATATTTTAAAGGGAGCGGTTCTATGTACAATAGCAAGAAATTGGTGAATAACTAGACGAAGCATTCCTCACTAAGTTTCCGTCTATCGTGGCAGGTGCTTAATCAGGAAGAGACACCCTTACTGTACAGTCTAGTCTTTGGGGAAGGTGTAGTCAATGATGCCACATCAGTGGTACTTTTCAATGCAATCCAGAGATTTGACCTTTCTCATATCACCTCAATCAATGTCTTGCAATTCATTGGCAGTTTCTTATATTTATTCTTCACCAGCACGGTTCTGGGGGTAGCAGTGAGTCTCTCTCTCTCTTTCTCTCTCTCCCTCTGTGGTGTGTGCGCTCATCTTCTTCAGTTGTTAACATTGCCTTTTTGCTGCAATATTAGGTCGGCAATAGTATTCTGTTTTGCCTTTCTATGTGGTAGCATGATTTATGAATTGAGTTTCTTCATGCTTCTGAGACCCTTTAGCAGCTCACCTTAATGAGAATCCTTGATAAATTATAGAATCTACATGCTCTAGTGAATGAGGTGAGACTAGAAATTCTTGGTAACATCTTACTACGAGGAGTCTAGATCACTAGGCTTTTCCCATGGGGAATGAAGGGAAGATTCAATTGTTATAAATGAAATCCAATTGCTTAATCCTCAGGTTTCTCTGGAGGACAATTTCCTTTTAGACAAAAGTGATGTTGTATGTGATACAGTTCTAGTTTTTTTTTTTGTTTTTTGGGGTGGGGGAAGGAATAGATGAGATGCAAGTGTGTATCTTGTGTGGGGAATTATATTATTTATTGACATTTTGTATCTTTTACTTGCAGGTTGGGTTGCTTAGCGCGTACATAATAAAGAAGTTGTACTTTGGCAGGTAGCCAATGGCTAGTAGTTGCCTTTTTATTAGTATTTAACTCTTTCGATTTTACATCAAGTTTCCTTTCCTTTTTTCTTTTCTGTTTATTTTTATCATTGTATCCAAAAATCACATGTAAACTCTGTTAGATTCTTTGATGTAAAAAAACATGTGCTTTATTTTTTGATTGGGGAACTTTAGGTGTAGTTCAGTGGAGTTTACCTATTAATATTGATAGGTGTGGTGCCTTTTGGATTTACCCTTATTAGTTTCCTTTTGTTTCAGAATCTGCTAATCTTTGGCTACAGAGAACAATTTACATAAAAAAGTAGTTGCCTAACTACAGAATATTATGATCAGTTAGGAACATAAATAAGCAATTATTGGATGTGACTAATTGAATTATGCAGGATGTACTAAAAGGTTTTATAGGTATAGCAATTGCCTGGCATAGCCCATGAACTTCAGCTTTGATGCGTGGTTGGCGGCTCTAAGCAAGATCCTCACCTTAGATAATCTCAGGAGGTGGCACATCATCGTAATGGATAAATTTTGCATGTGCAAGAGGAGTGAGGGTCTGTGGACCACCTTCTTCTTCATTGCAAAGTGGCTTCCGTCATTTGGAGCGCTTTTTTCAGCCGTTTTGGGTTGTCTTGGGTTATGTCTAGACATGTTGACCTGTATGATTGTTTGTGGTCCTCTGGCAAGCCAAGGAGTGCATCGGTGTGGAAAATGGTGCCTATGTGCCTATTTTGGTGTTTGTGGAGGGAGATGAATGATAAAAACTTTGAGGATAGAGAGAGGACGCTAGAAGAAATTTTATCTTTGTTTTTGAAACATTATATCTATGGACGCCGTCGTTTGTTTTTTCTTTGTCGCTTAGTTATAGTGACTTTCTTGTTCGTTTTGCTCCTTATAGTTAGGTGTTTCTTTTTGTATACTTCTTGTGTACTTAGGAGTTTCTTACGCTTCTTTTAAGTTTTTAATGAGATTGACTTATTACTTATCAAAAAAAGAATGTGCTGATAAATGATAATTCCATTGTTGTGACTCTCTAAAAAGGAAATACATTACTCTTTTCAGCTGTATCAAGCTTCTTCTCATGATGAAAAGATAACTACAAAAAAAAAAAAAAAAAGGAAAAATGTATGTTCTATTTTAGTTAAGTTTTTTAATTTACTTGGAATTGAAGTTGTTAAAATGTTGCCAGGCACTCTACTGATCGTGAAGTTGCTCTTATGATGCTAATGGCTTACCTTTCATACATGATGGCTGAAGTAAGATTTTTTAATATGTTGAGCTGAAACTTCTGTTTACTTTTGTTTCAAATTTAGTATTTGGATTTCAGATAATAGAACTTTGGGGTCTAAAGTCTAATGATGATGTTGAAACCTGTCATCCAGCTCTTCTATTTAAGTGGCATTCTTACTGTGTTCTTTTGCGGGATTGTTATGTCGCACTACACCTGGCATAATGTGACTGAAAGTTCAAGAGTCACAACTAGGTATGTTTAACTTTGTAAATATTTCCTTAGACATTGAAACCCACTTTTCTTTCTTCCCTCTAATGATACTTTTTTATCTCCATATATCATTTGAAGCAGTTATTTTTTCGATCCTAATTATTAATCTATGCAGGCATGCTTTTGCTACATTGTCATTTGTCTCAGAGATTTTCATCTTCCTATATGTTGGTATGGATGCCTTGGACATGGAGAAGTGGATGGCTGTAAGCAATAGGTAATAGTCCACAAGTGTACAAAAGAATAATCCAACTAAGCTTAATCTTCCCCTGTAAATCTATTATTTTATTATTGATATGTTCATCCTGCTTGCACTTTGCCTTGTTTTAAGGATTATAAGAAGTTCAAGTTCTCTTATATTTTTATCACAATGGTTTTCGATGCAACTTGATTGTTGCAAATAGTTTTGTCAATTTTGTAATCTGAGCTAAATTTACTTTCACAGTCCTGGGACATCAGTTGGGGTGAGTTCGATATTGCTTGCCTTGGTTCTGATTGGAAGGGCAGCTTTTGTATTCCCCCTATCTTTTATATCCAACTTAGCCAAGAAGTCTCAGAATGACAAAATTGAATTTAAGCAGCAGGTAGGTATTTTTGATATTGTTGTGTTGAGTTTTTCATCTCCCTGAATTCTTGGTCACTCATTAACATAACTCAAACAGGTGACCATATGGTGGGCTGGACTCATGCGAGGTGCTGTATCCATGGCACTTGCTTATAATCAGGTAAAAGTGGGACAAGTTTACTGTGCTATTCATTACCTTTGTTATGGCTCTTCTCACAATATTTGAGTTGGGACCCATATTCATGTTGGGCATGGGTGGGACCTTTGTCAGGCCACATGGGTCACACCAATTTGTGTCTTGGTGGTGAATAAGGATCTATGCTTTAGTGGTGAGGATGGCATTTTCGTTATTTCTTGGTGCATTTTCCATGCTATATAATCTTTTTGCAGTTGCAGGTGACACCATGATAATGTTACGATATATAGTCTTATCATTCCTACTGTTTTGAATACTTAAAACTAAATTAGTGATACACAGCGGCATTCTTTACTCTTTTATGGTGGTTTTTACATGTGATGAAGTCTGTATCATGATGTGTGTGCAGTTTACTAGGTTAGGACATACTCAACAGCGGGGAAATGCAATAATGATCACCAGCACCATCACAGTTGTTCTCTTCACTACTGTGGTAAGATACCTCATTCCAATTTATTTCTTTTTTTAAACATGTGGTTTCCACAATCCCACCTCTCTCCTCAACTACTAAGGTAATGTGGTTAGAATTTTGATAGACATCCGATATCTATGGATAAATGGGAAGATGAGAACTTGTAGTCATCCGTTGGAGAATGGTATCTTTTTTGCCCGTGATGTTTTGCCCTAAATTCCATGTAGTGTGATTCATGTGGTTCCCAGGTGGCCCTTATATCCTGGAGTTGAATTCAACACATTTATGACTACATTGGAAAATTAGAACATCTAGTAGTGGTTCCCTTTTTTTTAAATTTTTTTAATTTTTTTAAATTTTTTAAATTTTTTTAAAATTTTTTAAATTTTTTTAATTTTTGTTATAATTTATAATTTATAATTTTATAATTTTATAATTTTATAATTTATAATTTATATTTTATAATTTTGTAATTTTATAATTTTATAATTTTATAATTTTTATTATTTTATTATTTTTTATATTTTTGCATGATATTAGTTAATTGCGGAGGCCTGGCTTTTTACACATTGGTCAATAGGTCTTTTTTGGTGGCATTCTGTTATGACTACATGTATAGTTTGAAGTTTTGCATTTTGACCATGAAGATGGATATAAGAAAAAGGGTTGAACTGTTCAAAAAAAAGAAGAAAAAGGGTTGAAGGTGGCAGTCTCACTGTAGAAGGGATTGTTATCGGCTGAGTGGCTCTCGGTTTCACCATTCTTACATTAGGGAAATTCTTACCGCCATACTTTCAAGCATTTAGAAGAGGATAAGGTGTGTGTTTGATGATGTTTTCATTATTGAATTCATTTTCAGGTGGGTGGATTATTGACAAAGCCTCTTGTGAGGCTCTTGCAACCAATACAAAAACACACAGGAAGCCCGATGTACTCAGAATTAACTTCTCCCAAGTCGCTGAATCTTCCACTTCTCACCAATGGCAATGGGCTACAGTCAGAATCTGACATGAGTACCAACATTCACCGTCCAACTAGTTTACGAATGCTCTTGAGCACCCCAACTTACACCGTCCATTACTATTGGAGGAAGTTTGATAATGCTTTCATGCGTCCTGTGTTTGGCGGGAGGGGGTTTGTTCCCCATGTCCCCGGTTCACCCACAGAAAGCATTGTCCAGTAATGAGAAATAGAGAAACATATAGTCCTTTTCCGTCTAACTCTTGCAAATTCACTATTGGATTTGTGGGATTCTTGTATCCAGCGGTGAATTTGCAAGAGTTGGACAGAGGAGGACTATTGGGTAATCATTTATTTATAGTAAATATGGAATTTTGAAGATAGCTACTATAGTATAGGGTGTTTTTTTGCACAAATGATGTAAATAAATTGAAAGTGATGTCATATTATACACTTTCACTTGGAATACTGCATTAGCGTGATTTACACTCCGATTTGATGTATGATTTTCTATATAAATGCCCAAAATGAAAAATAAACGTTATATCTTGTCCATGGTGGAGGGAGAAATATCTATGAGGGAAAGGAAAAGGAAGATGTGCATGGTCAGGACTTCTAAACAGATTGCGGCGGCGGATAACAAGCCATGTCCATTCCTCTGCAGTAGGCAGGCAGCTGCAATGCCATGCATTTGTTCGATAAACACTCACTTCCTCTCTGGTCTTCCCCGTTGTTGCTTCTGTTTGGTGGAGCCTTGAGACCGATGACTTTGTGGCAGTGATGAAGGCCATGATTAAAAGTAGAGTTAATTAGAATTTAACTGCTTAGAAAAGGACATAAATAGTTTAACTACTCGAGTTTTGGGCCGAATTTAATTAGTGTCCCTTCACCAACACATATTTGTTAAGCAAATCACTCTATTTCCATGAATTCCAAAATAAAAAATAAATAAAAAAAGGGATTTTTTGCTTTCTATATATTGCATAGTTGATTTCTGCCTTCCTGGATAGTAAAAAGAAAAAAGAAAAAAAAAACAACAAAAAAAAAAAAAGAAAAAGAAAGAAACAAAGAAAAGAAAATAAAAGAAATTTGAGATGTGTGTTTTGATTTTGGGAAGGTAAGGAGTATAAGATGGTGGGAATGATGACCAAGAATTAAGGATTGCATTGATGGCGGTTTGGCAGGCACAGCAGCTCACTGTTATGGCTTCAATATTGAGATCCCCTGGTATGGATTTGTATGCTTGCAATTTCTAATGAATTGCCAGATGAGGTACGCCATCTTCTTGTAAAAAAGAGAGGTTTGGCCAATCATCGCAAAACAGGTTGGATAGTCAGACCACCCTCAAAATATGGTTTAAGGGATAGTTTGACCATCCATTCACCTTAAGAAGTTGCCTGACTACCCTAAGAATAGGTTGGGATGACCAAACAAACAACGCTTGAGCCATCCCAATGTGATTGGGGTTGGTTTGACGACTACTCATGTTTTTTTTTTTTTTTTTTGAAGTTTTATATTCTTATTTAATTTTTAGTTGTTATTTAGTTTTTAATTTTTGTGTTTTTTTAAATTTTTTATTTATTATTTGAGGGCATTTTCATTTTTTCACATCCAAAAAGCGCATATTTTGCCTGATTTAGTAAGATTGACTAACAATGCGAATTTTTGCAAAAAAATGGTAGTTCAAAGAGGCTAAGTGTGACAGCCTGTTAGATGGTAGTCCATTAGATCAACTTGTAAATGAATGATAGTTTGAAGGAAGAATGTAATTAACCCTATTTTCTTGGAAATAACGAGAGTTTTCTTTAGCTTGGAATATTGAAACTGGGATCTGGCTTATATGAACTGAAACCACTTTTTAACTCATGTGCTTACTTTCTACTTTCTTACTTAGTATAGTTGAAATCATTTTGAAACAATTGATGCTTTCACACCAAATCTTTGCTGATGCAATGAATAAAGAAAATAATGTTTTGATGCGAAATACTTGCTTCATTAGGCTTGCATACATAAATAATGCTATGTAAAACTGTAAGTCCTGAAAGTCTGTTCTACATTAAATGGTTTCTTGGGTTTTAAGAATATATATTCTTGCATTAGGTAACTAATTCTTCTAGCTCGTCTAACATTTCTTCTAGCATTCTAATATATAAATATCCTTGAATTAGAGTGACTTTCTCATGACCTAGCACCAAACCATTGCCATGAAAAATCAACCACGTCCAGACCAAGCACTAGATCATTGCCATGTGTGATCAAATATAACTATAGACCGTGACCAAGCACCAGATTGTCGCCACAAGTGATTTCCTCATGATCGAACACCATACCATTTCCATGGGAAATCAACCATGCCATGATCAAGCACCAGACCATCGGCATGTGTGATCAACTATAACTATAAATCGTGATCGAGTACCAGACCGTCCCCATGGGAAATCGACTACACCACAATCGAGTACCAGACTGTCACTATGTGTGATTAACTATAACTATAAATCGTGACCGAGTACTATACCGGCGTCACAAGATTCCCTCATGACCAAGCACCATGCCATCATCATAGGGAATCGATTTGTACCAAGACCGAGCACCAGACTGTTGCCATGGGCAACCCTCTATAGCTATAAAGATTATATTGGGACCGAGCACCAGATCGTCATCGCAGTCGTTCTTCGTTATACCATGACCAAACACCAGGTCGTCATCACGAGGAGATCTATATTCTAATGTTCTTATATACCTAAATAAAGTTATCCTTTGTTATTCCTTTTTCTTACACATTCAGTACCGGTTTCTTATGGACTCCATGTTGTAGGATTAAACATGCTTATTGAAAACAAAACAAGTGTTCTTACTATCTGTTCTCCTTAAAACTTAATGCCGAAAAGTTTCAAACTACTTTAACACGTGTTTTTATTTGCCTTTTATACTACTAAAATCTTCCTTAAAACATTTTCTTAAAACTAATCTTTTTCTACTACTTATAAAACTATATAGGAGACATTAAATCATGTAAATCACAGGCGCATATCACGATAAAACATTACTGCATGCGTTTCTACGATATAAATATTGAAACATGATTTCATGTAAAATGATTTTACTGCTTGAAAGGGAGTTTACTTATAACTTTTGCTTAAAATTCTTTGTAAACCTCTTCAACACGTGTCACGTGATTGTCTGCAATTAATTTACCACACTATTAGTTAGGGTTTACACTATTAAAACCCTAGACCTCTACTCAAAACCTTAAAAATTTCTCTTTCCTTTAGAAAAACCCTATTTTTCAACTTTGGGCCATCTCATTCAAACAGGATTCAAATCACACACTTTATGTCGGCCTCATTTGAACGGGCTTAGGGTAACCGAAACCCAAATGGCAAAATTGGGGTGACTGAAATCACCTCCAAAGGCCTTGGGGGTAGCTCGGCCACCCTCGTTTGGCTAAGGGTGGTTCGTGGGCCTTGAAGTGGTTCGGCCATCCCTAAGCCCCTCCCCCCAATTTTTTTTTTTTTCTCTTCTCTTTTGGCCTTGTGGGGGTGGTTCGGCCACCCCCAAGGGCCACGAGGGTGATTTGGCCACTCTCAAACCGGCTTGGGGGTAGTTGAGCCACTCCTCAACAGTTTTTTTCTTTCTTTTTTTTTTTTTTAAAAAAAAATTAAATTTTTTAGTTTTCTATTTTTCTTTTAAATTTTTTAATGAGGCATAAGTCACGTGTCTGCTTTTTAATGACATTGATGTGGATTTTGTTAATGTAGGGACGAACGTTAGACTATGGTATCTAAGGGTGCACAACCGGTTGCGGTTATTGGGGCAATAACCGCAACCGCAACCGGGTACCCGATTATTTAATTTTTTGCAACCGCAACCGCAACCGGGACTCCGGTTGCGGTTGCTAATAACCGGTAACCGGTTTTTATGTTATAGATTACAAAAAAAAATTATTTTTAATCACTTTTTATCAAAAATTCTTTTTCAAATAAGGGAGTGAAAAAAAAATTATTAATATTTAATGTGGAACAATTTATATATATATATATATATATATATATATATATATATAATTATATATATATATATATAATATATATATATATATATTTTTTTTTTTTTTCTCTTACTCCCTGTAGCACTCCCAGCTAGCTCCCTGCTAAGGGAGCTTTTATATATATATAATATATATATATTTTTTCTCTTACTCCCTGTAGCACTCCCTGCTAGCTCCCTGCTAAGGGAGCTTTTATATTATATATATATATATATATAATAATAATTAAATAATTATTATATATATTAAAACCGGTTATCCGGTTAATAATCGGTTTTTCTAAAAATTAATAACCGCAACCGCAATCGGCCTAACCGGTTATCCGGTTGCGGTTATTTTCGGTTTTCCAGTTTTCCGGTTTGTCCGGTTATAAGCGGTTAATAACCGCCCCGCTTGAACACTCCTAATGATATCATATCCATTTTTAGCCATAAGAGAGGTACCGTGTTCTATACAAAATGAAACCTAAGAGCATTCTCATCTGGCTCTCTATTTTTATCCTCAAAGTAGGGAGTAAAATCAATTTTTTCTACTTTAGAGAGTCACTTTTTCTAAATACCTACATCCGGCTCCTTACTTTAGGGATCAACTTTGACTTTTTCATTTAAATATTAATATTTTTTAAAAAATTTAATTCTTTCTCTAAAAGGAAAAAACAAATAAAATTGAAAAAATTAAAAAGTAAGATAAAGAAATTAATATTTTATTATAAAAAAGATAGTAGGAAGTAAAATGGCTCTCTATTAGTAGAGAGCCATTTCATGCTCCTTACTTTTTTTCTCAAAGTATGGAGCCCGATGTGAGCAATAAAATAGTTAAAAATCTATTTTGGCTCCCTACTGTGGGGATATCTCTATAGTAGGAAGCCGAATGAGAATGCTCTAAATTAGCAAAAATAAAATTGTTAAACCACATGAGAAAAATGTACTTTACCCTTAAGTTAAATGTACGGTGACGTGGTCAGGTATTCAAGTGACCAAACAACCGTTAATTTATTTTTATTTTTTTCTGACAGGAGACTAACGGAAGTAGTGAAAATAACATTTTGCAAACCACAAATGTATCAAAATGATATTTAACCATAAAGAAAATCATAATACAAAAGAGAATGGATTAAGAGAGAGATACCATTGCGAAAGAAGAAGTCATTAAAAATTTAAAAACACTAAATAATTTTTTTTTTTTTTTTAACAAGGGAACGGGAACAGGAACGGAAACAGGAACAGGAACGAGGAAAATGGTTAAAGTGGGTCTTACCCACTCTTAAAACACTAAATAGTTGAGTGAAAGAGAGAAAAACAATGTTACAATTGAATTTTTATGCAACGATTTGTGCCATTGATATTGTGAATTGGTATTTACGGTCCCTTACATAAAATAAATGCCCAACTATTAGATTTTTTTTTTTTTTCTAAGCAATAGTAGAATTTATTTATTTTTTCTTTTTATAAATGAGTAGCTAATGAGAAAGGATTAAAGTAATCCTAACATTGAATTAGTATACAATTACATGTCACCGAATCAAATACATCTATAATTAAAAATGAACAAAGTTTTTTTGTTAACGGATTGGTGGAATTTTGTCAAATTTAATCTATTAAATTGATCTTAGAGCACGTAATTCTTACATGTATTTTCACATATTCTAAGGATAGATTTCATATCCTTTGTTAATCATATTAAAAATGCATGTGAAAAATCATAGGAGACGTTTGGCAAAAGACTTGGATTTCACTGTTCATTAATTTTTTTTTTTTTTTTTTTTTTAAAATTCCATTTTTTATATCATATAAACCACTTTTTAACAATTTTTTTTACTTTTTTATATCAAATCAAACACTTTTTATTACTATTTAAATAAAATACTCACTAAAAAACAAAAATTTTTACTTTTTCATACAAAAAATTTACAACATTCCTTATACTTTTATATTACATCAAAAGTCAACAATCTCCTAACCCCAATTCAAATTCTTTGCCAAACACCCCTTATACCCTAAAGTAAAAATACATGTGAGAATCACATTCTCTAAAGACATATGTCAGTTTAATATATTAGATTAAATGAATTTCTCTACCTCAATTTTTTTTTAAAAAACTTTGTCTATGAAAAAATTAATCCGACCCATTATAATTACCAGAAGCCATTATCATCCGAACAAGGTTCTAAGATTATATTTGCAACCAAACACCACCTATTACCAATACATGCCCAGAGTTCAGATTATTTATTTATAATTTTAGGTGGTGGGGTTTATAATAAAAGAACTCCATTTTAGAGGCCAGAACCCATTTTTGTCCTATCTGTCTCAACAGTTGTTCAAAGCTTCGCCATTTATAGAAGGTTCTTTTATGATATTTTCCGACCGTTGCTTGCTTTTTTCAAATCGTCCTACTACGCTCCCCCCACGTTTTCCACCGACAAATTAGCTTCATTGCTTCCAACTCCATAATACTCTAATATCTCTTAAATTACCTTCCAGCTTTTACGCAGCATAAAGTCATAAACAGTATTTTAGACAATATAACAATGATTATCAAAAGGTGAATTTATAATATCGCGCGTCATAATAGTAAAATAGCGATGTTGAAATATATTGATAATATAAATTTTTTTCGAATAGGAGAGACCACAAGTAAATTCAATTAGGACTATAATTCTATATTCTTCATTCTTTACACTGATTTTATATTTATATTACTTGTTCTACAAATATAAGATGTAAAGAAAGACTTAGACTTAAATTATAAATGCAACACTTAATAGACAACTGAAGATAAAGATAATAATAACACTTTAACTACTATTAAGAAGATGAATAGAAAGACAAATAAAACTAAGATTTTATTAATACTACTAAAACTCTACTGCACTGTATGTCTTTAGACTTGTTAAAAACTTCTACACATTATACGCAACTGAAACTCTATCAGATGTGATTTACATATAGCTTTACTCTCAAAAAATTATGTATATTATTTGGATCCTGATATCTATTTTGTTGTGATATATGTAGAAAGGGAAAATGCTATATACTATACACATGTATAACATTACTAATGTAATAATGTATATGATGCCTCGTTATTAGAAATGGAGAGATTCCATAAAACTTACCCATGATTTGGAGTGTTTTCTAGAGAGAAATTTGGAATTGGCGAGAGAAAATAATTACTGGGGTAGAGAAGTGTAAATCAAGGGCCTTTATTTGGGGGCAACTGAGTTGGATTCACAAAATAATTTTGAATCATCGTTTATATGGTAATGAGGTCATTTTCAGCGCCATTCAAGCCTCCTGAACTGCGACTTATTCGGCTTGGATTACACACGTGGCGCAATCCCACCGGTCTACAGAGAAATCTAAGTTCTAAAAGGAGAATATCGAGGTCGTGCATTTAAAACAACAAATCCAACACAGACTTAAATACGCCCACACACGCTCGCACATAGAGACAAAGTGAGAGAACAAGACCCACCATTGTTATCTCCGTGGAGAAGAGCCCAAAGCAAGCAGGTACTACTACTATTTCTCTTCTTCTTGTTCTTGTTCTTGTGTAAAGTTTCAAGTAATGGGTTTTGATGGCTGTAGAAAAGTGCTTTTGTTCTGAGTCATTGAATCTTGAAGAGACTGTTTTCTTTGTTTCTTTCTTTTTTTGGTGGGTTTTAATCGAATTTTGTTTTTTTGGGTCGTTGTGTATTGTTAACCCTCTTTAATTTACAACTCTGAGATTTGCCCTCTGTGGTATGGCACTACAATGTTTCCTTTGTGCGACAGTCGTTCTCCTGATACAACTAGTCGTGTGCTAGATACCAACTACAGTTTTCTTTTCCTTTTTAGCCAAGGGCAAGGAGTGGATCATCATATCTTGTTTACTCTTGTTGTATCGACTTTTATAGGTAGGTGTTTTTTTTTTTTTTTTTAATTTTTCTTTTTGGGGTTTTTGAAAAATTAGAGATTTCCCTCTGAGCTTTTTAGGAAGTCAAATGACTAGAATAGCCCCTTGAGATTTCCCTCTAATTCCGTGAGTTTTGGAAAAGAAAATGTGGATCTTTTTGCTTTGTATATTTCTTAATTGATTTCTGGGTAGTAAAAAAAAAAAAGAAGAATTTTTGAGATGTGGGGTTTGATTTTGTGAAGGTAAGGAGTTATCAGAGTGTGGGAATGATGATGAAGAATCAATCATCAAATTGGTGGTGGCTTGACAGCCACAGCAGCACAAGGCGTTCACTATGGCTTCAATCCACTCTTGCAGGTACCTTACCTAATCCCTCCTTTTGTCTATTTCCTTGTTTGGGTTTTCTTGCCTTTTTTCATAGATATATTTAGTGGGTCTTGATGGTTGGTTCTTGATTCTTGACCGCTGGAGAATTTGTATTTTTAATCTTCTTTTTTGAAAGTTTGAATCTTTGTACTTTTGTGTGAATCTTTGTGTATTTTTAATGTTCTTTTTTCAACGTTCGAATTTTTGTACTTTTGTGTGACTGGTTGCATTTTTAGAGGGGGTTTTGAACTACCACTACAAGACTAAGTGATTCAAGTGAACAAGTTTCGGTGAGACTGGTTGGTGTAATGATGGGTGGAATTATATCAAATGAATACAAACAAAATTTCTGGATCTAGGGTTTGTTAGTTTGTCCAAAATTTAAAATGAAAATAGAAAAAAGCTAATATTGGATGGAGCACCATGCATTTTTTTGTGAATTGGACATTTGGATGATGAGAGTCTTCAATTAGGCAAATCGTCATATGCTATTAGGGACAAGTCAATACTTGAGAAGGGTGGGGGCTGTAGGGTTGAAAAGGTAAGTTGTCAAATCAATTCCAAGTCTCTGGTTAAAGTATAGTGGTAGGCTAGCTGACTAACAAAATTCTATGGTTTGTTTGACAGCTCTTTTTGGGGGAACTTTTTGTTTTTTAGAAAATAACAACAACAAATACTTAAAATTATTTTTACCTTTATGTCACATTAGAATATTTTTTCAATAAAAAAACATTTTCTAAAAAGTTTTATCAAACGAACCCTAGTGATTAAACAATTGGCACATGATTTTGAGCAAAATGTGTGAAGGGGTCCACCCAGCCTTCGAAGATCCCCTCTGGATTGTTACCAATATTAGATTTTCTTTTTGGTCTTTGTATTTTGATTTCTATAATTTTTTTTTGTTTTTGTAACTGTTGTTTGTTTGTACTTGTTTTTTTTTTCTCATTTATAAAAAAGAAAAAAAAAAGTAATAGACTTGGATTATTGATAACATGGTTGGGGTGATGAATTTGGGAATCAGAGGGCCTCTTCTGGATCCTTAGAACAGGTGCCACGTCTTGTCTTCTTGGCTCTGGCTCTGATAGGTAATGTATAGTCAGCAATGTTATGATTGTATGGAGTGTAATAAAGAGACCGCTCATAGTGGTCTGCACTGTTGATTGTTGATTGGCCTCAGCTCCACCAAGAGCTGTCAAATACTTTTTACATTTACTTTTAGGATTTGTCCCTCAATAGCCTGTCTTGGACACCTTGAGGCCTTTGTTAATGTAAAGAAACGTTCTAAACACACAAAGCAGATTCTAAGTACTAAGAAAGTAGGAAGGACCATGGGGCCCCTATTCACTGATCGAACTTTTTGTCTTCTTTTTCGTCTCCTTTTCCCCTTTCTATTTTGGTGGTTAAACATGGGGAGTTTGGGCATGAAGAACCCTACATGATGATGAAGTTCGTTAAAAATTAATAATCCTTTTTGAGTTGTCTGAACAACTTAGTGGCACATAGACAAGTTTACCACGTGCTCAACAGTAATTTTAAATGGAGGTTTGTAAACAATAGTCCATGTTCACGTTCTAAATTAGATGCTTGCATTTTTCAATAGTTTAAATCTCCTGTAACTCAAGATTCTGCTAGATTTCTCAATCATTTTATCTAATTATGATCTTTAAAGTATTAAACCCTTTATGTCCTTATGCAAACCTGTTGATTTGTTTGTATTGATGGCTATCATTTCTTTTCTCTTCTTTTCTTTATTTTTCATTTTTTTATCTTTTTGTGGTAGAGCTGGATGCGAAGACCAAGGCCATGCTAAAATTGATTGAAGAAGATGCAGATTCCTTTGCTCGACGTGCAGAGATGTATTACAAGAAACGGCCGGAGCTAATCAGCATGGTTGAAGAATTTTATCGGGCTCACCGTTCATTAGCTGAGCGATATGATCAACTGAAGTCGGACTCTGGCACTCGCCTTCTGACAACCTTGGGATCCCCATTTTCTTCAACTAAAACTCACCCAAAAAAGTTAACGAGTATGACGGATCAAATGGATGACAACTGCTCGGAGACTTGCGACCCTGAAGAGTCTAATGAGTCTGAAGTCGATGATCCTGAACAGGAAGATGAAACTCAAGATGATCAAGAAATGAAGGAAGAGGAAATTCCAAGTAGGGCCAGCAATGATGAAGTGAGGAAATTGACGGAAGAAATAGAGAGACTTAAAGAAGAGAACAGACTTCAGAAAGATCAACTAGTGCAGAAAGATGAAGAGAAGAGAGAGGTGATAAGACAGCTGAGTTTAGCTGTGGATGTGCTTAAGGATGAAAACGTGAGGCTGAGGAAGTGTCTTGCTAGATACTCCTCAGACCCCAAGAAACGGATTATTTTTGATTTCAACAAATTTAAGGGGGCATTTCTAGGGAACTTGTTTAGTGGATCCTCGAAGGTTAGTGTTGTTGCTTTGTAATTGTAGAGGTGGTTGTATGTTAGTAAGTAGTGTAGTTTGTAACACATTCTTCAGAGATGTCTATATTGAGGAGATTCCCCTTCGAAGTTAATCAAACACTTTTTTTAAAGTACTTTCCATCATTCTTGATATTCTTCAGGCCTGGTCAAATGGCTCCGATGGTTAATGCTTTTTAGGTATATATATATATATGTGTGTGTGTTTTTTTTTTTATGAAAAAATGTTTTGATGTGATATAAAATGACCTAAATTAATTATCAAATAAAGCTATATTTGTAGTTCAAATTGTTGCCCTTTTTTTTTACTGTTTATTTATACTACTGTTTTATGTTATTTTGATAAGAAAAATGTTACTTAGCATTTTCTTAATATTTTGTTTATGTGGCGTGGCATATTTATATCCACTTTTTTTTTAAAAAAAAGAAAATAAAAACAAAAAACAAAAAGAATGTTAAAAAAAATACTACTTCAAATGCAGAGCAGCATTTCTCATTTTGGTAAATAGTCAATAGTCCTCCCTCTTGAACTTTTCAGAAAGGACGAATCAGATTCTCTTTGGTTGAAATACGCACAGTATGTGCATCTTCATAACAAAACAGAGGCACTTTAGGTAACCTACTGTTCACTTGCTGTATCAAATTAATATATGGCTCTTTTGATTCAGTTAAAGATCAGTGAATAATTCATAAAAAAATTTAAAAGTAAAAAGATCGTTGAATTATAGGTAAACCCATATGCTGCGTATTTTGGTGAGTTTAATCTGAATGTTAATGACAGCACGAGCACCACAAAAAGTGTTAGATTATGATTAACACTCTTTTGAAACAGCATTCAATATTGGTAGCATGTTAAATAATTACTTATTTTAAAAGTTTAGCTAATAAAAAACAATGTAATATTTTATCAACGGAAAAGAAAGACTAAGAAATGAGAAGAATCACTTTCCAGTGGTAGGACACCTTTTCATTAGTGACAATACAATATGAAAAAGAAAAAAAAAACAATAAAATACGATACTCAAAAAAACTACTATTTATTTTATACTTTTTCGCAGACATTAACCTATCACAACTCACCACAATGCCTTACTCTACATACCTAATTTCACAATAGACCATACCATGTACTTCCAAAAAAAAAAGAACCAAAAAAAAAAAAAAAAAAAACTAAAAACATAAAGTGGAACCACTACTAGCAATAATTGAAGCTGTCAAATTGTCAATCAACAACTTCTCACATACCAGGGAGCTGCATTATGCAAAGAGCCACCAAAGCCAACAATAAGACTAAGTTTAAAGGCCACCCGGATGAAGGTTTAGAAACAGAGGATGATGGCGGCATAGACCCAGATGGGGGAAAGGCCGTATCATGTCCAGCCTGTCCAGGAGCCATAGCATCCGGGTTTGCAGTCCGGGTTGAAGGGATGGTCGGCAGTGATGACTCAGAAGGAGGAAGTGTGACACCGCCAGGAGAAGGAAACAGGGGAGTGATGTCAGGGGACAGAGCTGGAGAAAACAGAGGAGCACTTGGCAAGACTGCAGGGGCAGCTGAAATAGTTGAAACTTTCTTAATTGCTGCTGCAGATGCTAATGCTGAAGTTGAAGATTGGTAGGCCATGATGAAGATCATCAACATTTCCAAGATTTGCCAAAAGGAACCCATAAATGATGATAGAATGATAGAATCTATGCCGTTATAAATGTGTTTATCACAGAAACAGAGAGAGAGAGAGAAGAATATGAGAGGAATGTGATGAGAGGTTGATGATTAAGGCTTTAAAAAAGGGTCTTGTGGAAGTGGTGGTGGGTGAAGATGAGTGGACCCTTTTAAGATAATACATTTTACAGGCTAAGGGACAAGATCGATTTGTGATTTTCATCTTGAGCACGTGTAGATGAGGTGTCCACTGTCTTTTTTCCTTTTCAGCAAATTTGCTGCACTTCACCCATGAAATTCTGCTTTATTCAAAGACACGTAAACAACATAAGAAAGTTGCAAGTCGGTCGGTCTTACAAACAGGCAGAGAGGGACAGAAATTGAGCATTCCAACCCTATTGGTTTTAGTCTTAATTGAAAAACTGAAATGAAAGTAGGATATAAAGGTGGTGAAGTGAATGAAAAGAAGTATCTATTGGGAAAAGTCCTTTTAAGATCCACTTTCCTTTTGTTTGTTTGTTTGTGGAAAATGCTTTCAAATAACGTACCAATAATGTGGAAGTCCGAAGCTCTCTTTGTTGGAATAACATGGGATACTCCAAAAGTTTAGTCCTGTATTGAAAAAATGGATTGACTATATCGAATTAGTAGATCATAAAGATGTTCATAACTGTTAATGTTGGGAAATTTATCCAATTTTTTTGAACATGTGAGAAGTGAAAAAGAAAAAAATAAAGAAAGAGAAAAAAAAAAAACAATCACACAATATAGAGGTTCACGTGGTTCACCAATAAAGGCTATGTTTATCGAGTTAGAGTAAAATTTCACTAATTTTTTAGAAGGAATACAAGAAAGTGTTAATTACAACCTGACGAAACCCTAAAATTATAAGCGGCTATAAAATGACTCTTCGCTCTATGGATTAAGCTTCAAAAAATACACATTAAAATCGTAGCGCTTCTAGTATCGTACTAAGTCGGACACAAACCACATATCATAATAGTTAAGTCTAACAAGAAATTGGATTAAGCACTGTTAAAAAAAAAAAACACACTACTTCAGCAGGAATGTACATTAGCCATTATTCTCATCCTAACTATACATTGGTCGACAGACAAAGTTTTCCTTCTAACTCTGTCCTATTATTGAAATTTTATCGTCCATTCTTAAGAAATAAATCCTCTCTCATTACCCCTCCCCTAATCAGTGACTTCCCACTTTAAAATTCTCATCTAATTTATCTCGCAATTAATACAAGGATAATCATGAAACCTATTGTCTTTCAATCCTCCCTCTGAACCATGCACTTCTTTATTCTAACCATTTGCTGCACCCAACGTCCATTCTACTAACACCTAACCCTGATTATGGTAAACTCTGTGGTTAGTTATACACTAATGAGATTTGACCGAATCATTGACCTAGGGTTTAACTTTGGGATCTTAATTTCCTAAGCCTCGTCGTTATAGTCCTATATATAAAACTAAATTCTAAAAAAAAAAAAAAAAAAAAAAAAAAAAACATTCTGCACATGCATGCATGTACTTACCATATACTAAATTTAACATGTTATGGCCATAAAACTATGTAGATTAAATTAACTAGGGTCAGTCCAACCCAAACTAATGGTACCTATGGTGTATCCAATTCATTTCTAAACTACGTTTGAATCAAATAATCTTAAGTGATACTTTAGAATTCTTTAAATAGTTATAACTAACCTATGAGTCCATGACCAATGTCCGCACATACAAGCTCAAAATTTTTCTTTGACTTAATTAAGAGCCCATTTGGGTGAACTTTTAATGCATAATAAACCGTGCTAAACAAAAATGGGTATGTTTATTAAAAAAAACACTTAATTTTTTTTTTCTTAACTTTTTTGCTTTAAAAAAGCCAAACTCTATTCTGAGGGGACTAAAAAATGAGTTTTATTTATTTATTTATTTTTAAAAATTTATTTATTCACAAAAACTAACGCAATCCCAACTAGAGTTTAAGACAACATGCAACCTACGTACATGTATCGCTTTATGTGTCTCAAGCGCTTAAGTTAGTCTTCCCCAACTCTCCTGGTAACTTCATTCCTTATCTGTTTTTTTTTTTTTTTTTTTTTGTAAAATTACTTCATTCCTTATCAATCTTTTTAAACATTGCCTAACTACACCTTTTATTTTCATACAAAAATAGCAATACAATTAAAAAAAAAAAGTTCTAGATCTTTTTATATATATATATTAATTGAGTTATTATATATATTCCTATTCAATCTTAGAAATTAATCACCCTCTACTTCATACTTTGGCTCTCTTTATGAACAACATGCAAAACTTTTCATCAACAAAAATGTTAGAATATATTATTCTATATTATTGTGTTTCCTTTTAGGATTTATTCTCTATTTTATTTAGTCTAGGGTTTCTTGTGATTACTCATAGTTTCTCTATCTATAAACTCTATTGTAACACATTATAATACATTTGATATATAAGATGTAGTCCATAGTCTCTTTCCGCTTCCGCTTTTTCTCTCCTCTTCACTTTTCTCCAATATATTTAACATGATATTAGAGTTGCCAGTCTCTTTCCAATCGTCATTGACGTTTTTTGGCGTTCCCTTCGGCAATCTCACTTTTCGATCCTTCGCACGTCGTCAATCTGATCCACTTGTGCTGTTAGTCTTTTTCAAGCCTTCTTTGGACCGTATCTTGAAAATCTAATACCAGAATCAGGTCTGAAAGGTACATATCTTTATATCTGTGGAAGATCCGCCACCGATGGCATCCCCACCGGCCTCCACGCGCTTCCCAGACATTCTGCCCTTGCAGCCATGCGCCACCACGCTTGGCCAATCGCCTCGGCAACCATGCCAAACGACAGGCGCCGACAAATCCAGCTCCGTCAAAATTGCAGCCGTCCAAACTTCCACGCACCATCACGCGTGTCTAGAAGGTTATGTTGCCCACCCACGCGCTGCCCAAAGCTTCTGGCGGCGCTGCCACATGTCACCAATATCAGCCAATCACCTCCGTGGTGGCACCAGATGACAGATCAGACACTGGCGAGTCCAAATCTGTCAAGATCGTAGCCGTTGAAGCTTCCACGCGCCCCCAGAAGGATCTGTCGCATCTCCACGCGCTGTAATGCGCCGATAGAGTTGCTCTGCGCATGTTTTACACACATCTCTACGCGCCTTTCATAGATCCGGGCAATCCATTTCCTCAACTCAACCCAGCAGGTTTTATTAGCTGGTTCAGTCCACTGGGCTTCTCAACTAGATCCTGCCCAAAATTCAACTGATACCAAATCAGGTTTCTACTCGGTTCAGCCAATCAGTCCAACTGGGTCACTTTATTTTTGGGTTAGGCCAACTCATTCAACGGTCCACGGGTTTCAGGTTAGATTGGCCCATTCAACCAACTCGACCATCAACCCAGTTCAGCCGATCAGGTCAACCGGGTCGATTTATTTTCGAGCCAAACTGACCCATTCAACGGTCCATGGGTTTTGGGCCAGATCGGCCCATACAATCGACCCGACCGGATTGATCTGTCAACCCAGTCCAAATGACCGGTTCATTCCGTTGCAAAGCGTTTTCTCTTCAGTTCAAGCATTTTTCCAGTCCAGTTCACACCAATTCGAACCTGTTCTATTGCCAGCATAGCCTACTGCCGTCATCAGCCACTAGTCGTCGCCTCCAGCCACCACCTTTGGCGACCTTCTGACAATTTCTCTGGCCATTAAAAAAAAATATATTTATTTTTCCCTTTCTTGTTTTCAAACTCAAGGTTACACCTTGTGTTTGAGGGAGGATGTTAGAATATATTATTTTCTATTATTATGTTTTTTTTCTAGGATTTATTCTCTACCTTATTTAGTCTAAGATTTCTTGATGACTACTCATAGTCTCTCTATTTATAGGCTCTATTATAACACATTATAATACACTTAATATACAAAATGTAGTCCACAGTCTCTTTCCGCTTCCACTCTCTCTCTCTCCTCTTCACTTTTCTCCAATATATTTAACAAAAAGGTTTAGACTTCAATCTCCTCACCTAGTTGATTAAAACTCCAAGGGACATCAAGGAAACTAACCCCTATATGTTGGGATCTATGTGCATCACATATGCACAATAGAATCTACTTGTCTCGGCCAGTATTCCTGTTTCTCATCACTTCTGCGTCGATCAACTATTAAGTCTCGTGTGCCAGAGCGTGTCTATGATGAAGATCAATTGTCAATAGAACCAAACCAAAAAAAAAAAAACACAAACAAAAAATACATCAACTCGAAACAAAAGAAAGCCTCCTTTCAAGCAATCTCTTCATTCTCACGCACACACTGCCTTTTCACAACACAACACAGACATTTAACCCATTCATCTTCTCACACACAACACCAGTCTCCCCACCTCTTTGAGCACATCACAAGACAATCAAAAGCACCTAAATTTAGGTAATATGGGACTTTTACCCAATCTGCAGAGATGCTCTTAGAATTTGTGAACTTGATCTGTTATCTTTCTCACCACACCAGTGTTTGAATTGCTTAAGAATGGGTTTCTTATTTCACGTAGGACAAAATCATTGAATTGCAAGAAAATAAAAAAGAAAGGAAATAAATAAATTTAATCTTTAGGTTTTAATGCAATTTCAATTTTGACAATTTGGTATTTAAGGTTTTCTCTAATTTTAAATAAGTCCATCAATTAATCTCTTATCTAATTAATTAACAATGTGTCACGTCAGACCAATCAACATGACTTGTCCAATGAGAGTTATGTGACATTAAATGATTGATCTGACATGACATATTATTAATTAATTGAATAGGAGATTGATTAAGGGACCTATTTGAAACTAACGAAAGATCTAATAACCTAATTGTCAAAAGAATAATGTTAAAAACCACACTTTCATCTCATCCTCATCCTATTGGATCGATGTGGCAGCAACCATTAGCCTTTGGACCAACAATTGTTAAAAAAAGAAAAATTTAATAGCTAATGAGCACTGCCACATCAGTCCACTATAATGAGAGTATAGTTTTTAGCATTACTCTTGTCAAAATTCAAAACTTAAGAACTAAATTAAAACCCTGTAAAAACCTATAGACTAAATTTAAATTTTCCCCAAAAATTGGCATTAGTTTTGGATAAATTATAAAATTAAAGCCCAAACCTCAATAGAAACAAACTAAACCAAATATCACGTATACACTCGAACCAAATCATCTTGTTCAGGTATCAATTATCAAGAATTGAAATCTAAAGTTTCTACTTCCTCTAAAGGTAGTAGATAACAAGTTCTTCAGTTGGCCGACAATGAAACCAATGGGTAGTTTTTACCTCTTAATTTGCTCCCTTTCTCTAGCTTCCTCTCAAAAACTTTTAGAAGGAGATCCAAACCTTCACTTCTTCGATTTTCCAAGAACTTAGAAAGTGCCCTGTTTAAGAGGGCGATTGATCAAAATAGCTAATTGAAAACGTAAAAAATTTACGTGTTTAAACTGTAGGTAAGAGGTGCGTTTTTAAAACATATAATTTTAAAAGTTAAACTATAATTTTAAAAATCAAACCACATATTTTATTAAATGCTTAATTATATTTTTAAAAACTGAATTTTCATTAACTATGTTTTAAACTCGTTATTTTTTCAAATACACGTTTTGAAACTAAACATACGATACGGTTAATTTCTTAACTGGGCTAAAAAGCAAAAACAGTTTTATACTTTTCTGTATTTTGTAATTTCTTCAATGGGCCAAAAAGTGAAGAAATTGGGTCACTGGCCCAACTTTTATCTGCTCGACCTTGTAGAACGCCGGGCGTTAATCCAAGAGTGGCGTTGAAATTTTCCGACAATAAAACATGCAAAAAAAAAAAAAAACCCTTTGAAAAAAAGGACATAAAGCTTAAAATTTTCTTATTTATTTTCTTTCATTTTCTCAACCGACAACCAGAAATTTAGCTCGACAAACAACAGTTTCAAGCCCCACTTACACATATCAGAAATTTAGCTCGACAAACAACAGTTTCAAGCCCCACTTACACATATCAATTAAACAAAAAAAAAAAAAAAAAACAAAATCAAAAAATGCAAAATAACAGCTTTTAAGTCAAATAATTAACCTAATGATTAAAAAACACAAATTGTCAAAGTATAAGCACCCAAAAATAGAAGAAAAAAAAGGCTTTCGAAAAATAAAGAAAATATACGTACTTATTAGAGCTAGGTTGTAGAATAAGCACGTTATTATTATTTTTGAAAATAATAAACACGTTATTGGGCATTGGCAAAGACCTCTATCGTCATAAGAGAGTCAATTCCATGCGGCTAACAACCTTACAATGTTCACAACCTTAACAAAAGTTGATCCTCACAATCTTCACATTTCTTTTTTTTTTTATTTAATTACAATGTTCACAATTAATCACGAGAAGAGTATCAATCACAAGCACTTTTTTTTTTCTTTGTTGTCACAACATGGTCATTCATTTAAAATTAATGGCTCATAAAAAAAGGTATTCCATCGAATCTCAGTATGACGTAATATATTTGTATTTTTTTTTTGTTTTTTGTTTTTTGTTTTATTTTTAAAAGGGGTTAACATACACCACTTTCTGGATTAAGATCCTCTACAATTTTAAAACATTATAGGGGCGCCTTTAATTCTAAAGATTATAGTCATTCATTCAAAATGAATAACTTGAATTAAGTCATATAAATCTTAAAAACTGAAACAAAATATTGAAAAAAGCAAATGGGTGATCAAATCATCTCTTGAGGTGGTTAGCCAACCCCTTGAAGAGTGGTTGAGTGGCCGGCCACTCTCTTGGGGTCAGGGGATGCTACTATCCTTAATGGGCCTATGAACCCCCCCTTCTAATGAGTAGTTGGCCATCTCCTCAAGGCTTCAAGAGGTGTCCCTCCCAATGGCTGATTGGCCACCTCAATGAGAGTGGTAAGGATAGTTCTTACCACCTTAAAACTCAAGGAACCTCAAGGGGTAGGCGACTCCTTAGTAATT
>FXXK01000172.1:302033-342140 GCA_900184695.1 Betula pendula | reverse complement strand
ACTTAATTCCAGCTGTTCATTTTAAGTAAACAGCACAAATCTTTGAAATTGCAAGGGATTCCAATCCTCACTTTTTAAACCACCTTCCCTCCTAAAAATATAATACATTTATGTTTCATTAGAATTTTTTTTTGTTTTTATGTGAGCAATTTTCGTCAGAATAACGTTATCTTACTTCACTGATGTGACAAGCGAATCGGCGATTATTTCGATGTTTATTGACTTTGTGCACTATATCCCAACAAGTAGCTTAAACTCTACACTAGACCAAACAAGAAACATATTTTCATCATCTTTTTTCCTTTTTCCCCGCCCATTAGACAGCCTAGACCGAACAAGCTTCCTTTGTCCTCAGCTTACAAATCTCAATCACTCCAAATCCAACCATAAAAAATAAAAAAAATAATAATAAAAAAAAGTTTTACCTTTAATCATACATGAAGCAAACTTTATCTTTCGGTAATAAAATCCCAAGTAAATTTGAAAGGATTAGGAAGCCTGCTTCAAAAGATTTTCAAATGAATGGCTAAACCCCAACAGCCTATCCATCAGCTCATCTTGTTCTTTACACTGCTCGAAAACGACGAAAGATTCAGATAATATTGTCTAATCTATTATTGGTGTGGATCCCAATATGCTTGACATGATTGACATGACATAAACGCCGCATATTACGTTATTATTCCGTGCTTATTAGCCGAAGCTAATGTGATAATGTTTATCAACTTATACCTAAAAAATAATTAAAAAAGTCATTAGTAAAATGCGGGTAAAATATAAATATAGCATTTAACATTTCTCTAGCTTAAAATAAATACCCAATGTTCAGGAATTGTCTATTGGAGGTTTGAAAAGCTTGTTCTGATGAAGTTGTAGCCAATGCTACAATTTTTACTATAATCTCTTTATAAATTTATCTAGTAGTTCATATGAGTGACAGATTATATTACATGAATAAAAGAATGGGTAACTTCACTTAACTCTCAATAAATTTTTATCATTTTTACAATTATTTTCAATTTAGTGTACCGAATTTTCAATTTTTTATAATCACACCCCTCCTGTTAGGATTCGGGATTAAATCAGACGGTTAAAAAGTAAATTGGTCTTTATACTCCTATAAAAATTATAAAATAATAAAAGAAATATTAAAAACTACATTTTATCCCACAATATTGATGTTACAATCCCAACTAACATTCATATTAGTTATTGTTA
This sequence comes from Betula pendula, assembly GCA_900184695.1. Taxonomy (NCBI): domain Eukaryota; kingdom Viridiplantae; phylum Streptophyta; class Magnoliopsida; order Fagales; family Betulaceae; genus Betula; species Betula pendula. The sequence continues at coordinate 340,922 of FXXK01000172.1, read as the reverse complement.
AACAAATTTTAAAGATTGGTTAGAACTCCCACATTAATATTGTAAAATAAGTATAAAATAAAAATGTAATTTATAGCTAAAGAGATAATAACCTATAATAACCTATAAGTTATTAGTATAATTATCTCTTGTATCTTCTTTTTATAGTCTTAATTTATTTAGTTACGTGCTTTTGCAGTGAAGGGTGTTTATTTTTTTTATTTTTTAAATCGAAAAAGATAGAGAGAAGAAGTACAAAACGACCAATAAAAATAGATGACACCATATATATGTACATACTTTACCTAACAAACTTGAGTATTTATCATTCCCTTAAAGGCTAGAAAAAAGATTCCTCCCTCCTTTGTTTTCCTTTACGGGACCGCAAATTAGAGTTTCAATTTATTCCTTAGAAAAGAATTAACAACAGTCAGTCAATCAGCTAATTTTTCATTACATAAAAATTGTCATTTTTTTTCTTCTTCTTCTTCTGATTGGGTTCTTATTATCGTTTATGTTTTTTTTAGGATTTACTCTATCAAAGTTTCTTAAGTTATTTTCTTTTGATTTTTAAGCAATATACATCTAAATAAGTTATTTTTACATACTTCATCCTCTAATAATTTTATGAAAAATGCTATATTTATTTCTTTTGTCTTTCTCTTATCTTTCTAATTTATAAAATCAACATTGAATTTATGGGTTTCATATAAGTCTACACATAGAACTCACAAATCTAATGATGATGTTAAAAAATATAAGGATGAAAGAAGAACACCGATAAATACGTAGCATTTTCCTAATTTTATTAAAGAACAACTCATCTTTACGTGATGAGATTTTAGCAATAAGTTCTTCCTTTTAAACTTGTCTATGTAGATTTTAGCCTGGTTGGACTGGGCTACGGGTCCTACAAAACAAGGGAAATAACTATTGGAGTGGGGTCGGTCAGCCCCAAGCAAAAGCCTTTGATGATTAAGTGAGTAGAAAAATTTTGGTAAAAAATTTAATAATGAGAGGAGACATGCTACGGCATACACTACCATCCTTCTCACATCTTCTCAATTCTCACTATCACCATTAGATTTGTGAATCTCATACATGGAACTCACATAAATCTATATATCCAATAATAATAGCAAAAATTAAGAGAATGTGAGAAGGATGGTAATAAATGAGAGAGAGAGAAAAAGTAATGTTACACCGCCTTATTGGGTGTTGGCCATGTAGTAGGCTTTTAAACTTTTATGGGCCTTAACTATAGAGGGGACCTTTTGTGGGGTGAGCCCTTTTAATTATCTGGACCATAGGTTATTTATATCCTAACATAACTAATTATAGTTTCTCACATTTGAAGAGATTTTTTTTTTTTTCAAAAAACTGTTTGTTTATTTTAATAATAGATAAAACTATTAAGCTAGTTTTTTCAGCTACAAGCACTAGCAATGCAAAATTTAAAAATAAAATGATGGATGATTTTCTTGTAGATTATTGGAAATCTTTATACTGAGGGCAAATTACTTGAAGATTTAGTACAAATTGATAATGGATGACTAAGTACGTTTGGCACTGCGATTTCACAGATTAAAATTATAATTTTAAATTAAATTGTAAAAAAGAGTATCGTTCGGAAACGTTTTTTTAACAAATTGTGATTTGAAAACGCAATAAAATTGCATTTTTAAATTACAAGCATGAAGTGTGTTTTTTAAAATATATGATTTAAAAATGTGTTTGATAAAATCACAATTTAGTTTTTAAAATCGCAGTTTAGTATTTAAAATTACGAGTTTTCAAAAAAAACATCTCTTTGCATGCGATTTAAAAAACGCAAATGTTTCATGTTTTTAAATTGTAATTTTTTTAAAATGTAATCCAAAATGATCAATGTTCCATGACTTAATTTAAAATCATATTTTTTATCTACGAAATCCTAATACCAAACTATGGTTGAAAAAGCCCCTTGACTACAATTTAGCATAATTAATGTTTTTTTTTTAATCATCTGTTCAGATGTTTGAATTTTAAAGTTAATTAGAGGCATTATATCGTAAATAATTTGTATTATAAATTTCAAACATAGACAGTACTATAAAAATATACTTTTATAAGAATTTGAGTGAATATACTTTAAAAATATATCGTTCTATAATTAATTTGAAGATTTTTTTTTGTAGAATTTTTTTTTTTTTTAGAGTCGGTCCTCTAATAAAAATCCAGATTAATTTGGCCCCCACATACTCTATTACAAAATCAAAGCTGGGTCCATCCCTCCCTGCGATGACTTTTCTTGATCAATTAATTTCCTTTCAAACTAAGGAACCCAACTAAAAAAAAATCCAAAGCCAGATGCGTAGAAAACAGCAACACGCAGACCATCTTATCCACGTTAAAAGGCGTAGCTCTCTTCCTTCTCTGCAATAAGTCTGAATAGAAAATGCAGGAACAAGAAGTAGCGGCAATAATCGTCGGAGCTGGCCCATCTGGGCTTGCCACGGCGGCGTGCTTAAGCCGCCAATCAACGCCGTACATAATTCTTGAGAGAGAAGATTGTTTTGCTTCTCTGTGGAAGAAATACGCCTACGATCGCCTCCAGCTCCACCTCGGCAAGCAATTCTGCCAACTCCCCCACATGCCATTCCCTGCCTCTTTTCCCACCTACGTCCCCAAAACCATGTTCATACAATACCTAAACGACTACGTTTCCCATTTCAAGATCAGTCCCATTCACCGACGGACCGTTGAGTCGGCGGAGTACGATGATGTCTCCAAGAGATGGCATGTGAAGGCGAGGAATGGAAGCTCCGGTGAGGCAGAGGAATATTACGGAACGTTTTTGGTGGTGGCGACTGGGGAAGCGACGGATCCTTATACGCCGGAGATTCAGGGATTGGACACTTTCTCCGGTGAGGTTCTTCATTCTACCCAGTTCAAATCTGGGAAGCAGTTGGGAAACAAGAACGTTTTGGTTGTTGGGTCTGGGAATTCTGGCATGGAAATCGCATTGGACCTTGTAAATCATGGTGCCAAAACCTCCATTGTTGTTCGAAGCCCGGTATGAATAAATGATCATATCAAATATTTAATCTAATTAATTTTTCTTAATCAATATTTAATCTAATAAAAAAATATATATGCAGGTTCATATTGTGTCAAGGGAGATGCTGTACGTGGGGTTGAGTTTATTGAAACGTTTAGAGGTTGGGATGGTGGACTCATTGATGGTGATGGTTAGCAAGGTGGTTTATGGGGATCTGAGCCAATATGGAATTACGAGGCCCAGTGAGGGTCCTTTTTATATGAAGGTTAAATACGGCAAGTATCCGGTTGTCGACGTTGGTACCTATAAAAGGTCAAGTCCGGGGAGAAATTCAGGTCAGATTTTATTTATTTATTTATTTTTTCAAGTTCCAAGTTATTGAGGTGAGCTTCATCATGATAGCTTCACCGTTAAGTTTGGTGACCATGGTTGGGGTGCTTGAATAAAAAATGATTACTTCAATTCACTCTTTTCGGTAATTACTACAAAATGGATTGGAATCCTCCGTTAATAAGGCTGCTTGTTCAATTTTTTAAAAAAATTGGACAATTTAAAGAAGAGGGGGTTATAAGCAGGGGCAGACCGTTGATTTGCAGGTGGGGACGAATTTTATAAAATAAGCACATAAAACATATATCTCTTTATATAATATAGGTTATATAATATTAGTATAGTATATGGTGTGTGTGTGTGTTGTGTGTGTGTGTGTTTTTTCGTGTTTATGTAAATAAGTATAGAGAACTCTTTAATTTAATTTTGTAATAATTTTAAGTTATTATTGTATACGAAAGTTACATGTCTTTAAAATAAACTAAGCATATCTATAGGGTTTAAGAAAAATGGTGCTTTTGAGTGTGAACTCTTTTTTTCTAACGGGATCTCTCAAAGTTTCAAAAAACAATAGAGTCAAATCAAAAATAATGCTGCAATCATAAATGATAAATTTAATTTAACTTGTGATGCCAAACAAAATTGTGAACCCAAATGACAGTAAAAATAACCACTCAAAAAATGAAAACAAAAACCATATTCAGAAACCTATTAGATAAGTAATATTCTATTTGATAGAATCATAGTTCATTATATATATTTTTTCTTTTTTGAATAAATTACTATTAGATTTTCTTTTTTGAGGGGGACAAAAATATTTTTTTCTTTTGGGGGGGGGGGGGGGGGTCAGGAGAGAGTCGGGACAAATTCATAAAATTATATATTTAAAAGAAATTTTAAAACATTTGGAGAAACATTCGTCCTTCTATCCATTCAAGTGAGTTTGCCCCAGATTATAAGACTCATTTGTCCGAATATATGTATCTCACATTTTAACTTGTCCACAACAAATAACCCAATAATTCTCCATAATATATGTCAAGTTTCAAACAGTCTAATAACATTAAGTGAATCTTGCATTTTAGGTTGTCTGTAAACCCTATAAATTATTAATCCTCCTGTGCCAAATTCAAATATTCTAATAGCATAAAATCTTTATTCTGACAAAAAATGTAAGTGGTTTAACTACTTTGACCTTTATAGTCAAAATTTTTAGAAAACCAAAAGCAAATGAGGCATATGCATTTGATGCACTTTTTAATATATATATATATAATTATATTATATCTATATATATATTATATATATATATTTTTTTTTTTTCTTCCCTTAATGATGGAAAGCTTGTGCATGTATGAATTATGATGTATGTGCAGGTGTTAGCAGCAGAAATAGCAAGCGTGAGTGGGAAGGGACCTTTCTTTTCGACGACGGCAAGTCACGTTCATTCGACACAATTGTGTTTTGTACTGGCTTCAAGAGGTCCACAAACTTGTGGCTTAAGGTACAAGCTACTACTTCATGTCCAGTCTTTTTTTAAAAAAAAAAGAAGTTGTAACTATTCTCGTAAGAATAATAGTTATTCTTTGATGAATGGAATAGAATTTCAAAACAACTCATTCTTTTTTTTTTCAAACCTAAATATAAAAAAAAATTAAAAAAATAAAATTTTTTATAAAGGAAGAAAACAAAAAATCTGGAAAAAGTTCTTTGGTGGCCAGAAGGGTGGTCGGCCCTGGCAGAACTTCATGGAGAGGAATCTGGAAAAAGTTATTGTATTGAGTATGTTCGGCTTCCAGGGAACCACAGTCAATTAGAAGAACATGATTGGAGCCACGGAGAGGAATTGTGGGTTTGGCTCTTGCGGAGAAGGAATGAAAATAGTCATTTCGCATAGCAAACGAGCCTTAAGGGTGTCAATTCATGTTTTGATGTCGAATTTAACTCGATTTTAGTATGACACATTTATTAAAAATGTCAAATTTTTCAACACTAATTTATTGTTTTGAGGGCAGGGGGATGATTATCTTTTGAACGACGATGGGCTTCCAAAGCCGGGTTACCCGAACCACTGGAAGGGAAAGAATGGATTATACTGCGTTGGACTATCAAGAAGAGGGTTATATGGAGCTAGCGCCGATGCACAAAATATAGCTAATGATATCAAGTCCCTCATGTAATGTTTTGTTCTGCATAAAATTCTGAAATATTCTTTTTTTATTCTCAGTGAGTTGTCTTTTGCGGACGATAAGGTTAAACATAATACTCATCATGCACTGAACTCTGAAGGAGTGTATTTTTGTATTAATGTGAGATTTTAAATAGCCAGTTACAGTTTGATTAAGTTAAAAAAAAAAAAAAAAAAGACTTTGGTTTTTGTCTTTTGCTCATGTATCATGTAGTTTCAATTACTGATATGACATCTCAACTTCTGATTTGCAAACCTGAACCAAATTAAGTTGGATAGGAATATTAATTTATAAATTAAGGAGGCGACTGTGCCTAATACATATTCTTGGTGGGTAAAGTTTCTTCTAATCTGGGTTTTAGAAACTTTCTTTTGACCGAATCTTTAAAGCTGCCATGTATCCTCAAAACATGTACACTAACATAAAAAGCCACCATTATCTCCAAACTTGTCCATCTAATACCAAAAAATAAAAATAAAAAATAGTAATAATTTACTAGCGTCTCTCTCTCTGTCTCTCTCTTATATGGTTTCTGGGTTGCATGTTTTTTGTGGATCTGAATTTCATTTGCTTATGGTTTTGTTATTTGGTTGTGTAGGGTGCAAATGAAGAAATTAGACTCCTATGTACATTTCAGTTGATGGTTCTGTGGTGATTTCTGAAAGTTAGAGGTCATAAAAGCAAGCTGTGCTAAATCATTTGCACCATTCCCTACAGGTATGTACATACATTCCCAATTGATCTCAAAATGGGAACCTGGTATGGCCATTAATTTTTCGTTGGTATTTGACTGCATTGAGACCAATCTGACATTCGGATTTGGCGGATGGAATTGCAGGGTGCATGTTCCACAGTGAGCATTGGTTGAGAGAGAGAGTAGATAATTTTTGGAGTTCAAGGTGGCTTCCGCTGTTGGTATTTAAAAAGTAAAAATAAAAATAAAAGACCGTAAAAAGCACATGTTTTGGAATGCATAGTAACTTTAGAGATTAAGTTGAAGAACTTCTTTCAACCCGGTTTGAATTGGCTGTGTGTGAAATCAAGACAACATGGTAATTTCAAAGGACAATAAACTGACAATCCACGGTTTTGAGCAGTGTCACTGGCTCCCTCAGTTTTTGGACCTTGTATTGATGTTGAGTGGCAGTTCGTCGCTTTCGAAAACTGCTTTGGTTTCTAGATCAGAACAATTGGATCTCCATTCAAATTTCAAATGCTCCCCCACCCCTCCTTTCCTTTTGAGAGTACACACTTGGAATATCTTTAAGCTGAGTTAAAGTGGCTGTGTCAAGCGCAGTTACCATTACAACATTGCTTTCAGGGGCCCATGGGATACCTTCTAACATACTATCTCCCTATTCCAAATAATAGATGTGGAAAATTGTTCCAATCAAAACTACAACACCACCCCCCCCCCCCGCCCCCCCCCCCCCCCAAAAAAAAGAAGATTGAAAAAGAAAAGAAAGGCCTAAGAATGTTACAGCAGGAAAAATGAGAGTAACCAATTACTTGGCCTATGCTTCCTAAGTATGACTGCTATGAGAAAATTAAGATTTACCTCTCAACATATGGTAACTATGCCCAGAGGAGTCCGTCAATGCCAATTTCCAAATTTGAAACCGGACTCTCCCCAAAATCCTGATCTATTGCTTGGTTGTCTCCCCATAAATCTACATATGGCTCCACCATATCAGAAGATCTTTCTGACGGAATCCCATAATCTTTGAGAATGCAGGATGAAGCAGCAGTAGCTGCTTCTCTCTCCAAAACAGCAATGTAATTGTCTTCGAATTCAAAAACTAGATGCTTGTCTTTGCATGCTGATCAAGGTCAGAGACAACCATAAGAAATGAGAGTAAGAAAAGAATGGACAGGAAACCGACAAGAGATGTTACCACTTACAATCAATAAGGTGTGCTAGGTGATGGATGTTCTTTATTCGACTTCCATTGAATTTCAAAACCTGCAATTGTTTTTGTCTGAGTATATTTATATGAAAGTGGCAGTGCATGTCAAAGGTATAGGTGGTAATAGGTGACTTACTTGCTGATTGCTCATATCCTCGTACCCAATGTTCACTTCATTTGCTAAGACCTATGAAGGTAAAAGAAGATAAGCGAAACTGTACTACAAACACCAAGTCAACAACATAATTTCTGCTAGTGCTATAACATGAGCGTGTAATCAAGAGGGGTTTTACAGTGGTTGACAGTATGCAGGGGTTAACTTATGTTGGATATGGAGGCTGTTGGTTTGTCCACCTTGGTTTGGAATCAAATCTAAGCACACCCCTTACCCTTGGGTTAAAGGGCCACCCATCGACCATCACCGGTTGCTATAAAAACATTATTAAAAAAAAAAACTCAATTTCCTAGAAGAACAGTGGTTCAATGCAACGGGATATGATTCTTCTCTAATGAAATGAAGAAATAACAAGGACACAAAACCTCTGCCAGTTCCTCGAGCTAATGACAAAAGCACAAAAGAAAATAGCATTAAGTTATACATGTATGACAGGATTATTCGTAGAGTACAACCATTATCTCAATAATCCATGCCTATTGTTGGAGAACACAGCATGTAGCTAACCTGTGATAAGATCACAATCTGTTCCCCTTTGAACCTTGCCAATGAATAACGTGCCTTTGCCAGTAGTTTCAACTAACCACAAGAAATACCAACTAATCAAACTTCAAACCAATATTATGCAATTTGGTAATAAAATATCAATTTTGACTACTACTGTGCTTAAAGGCGCCCTTTACAATTCACAACTTACCCCTATAGTCTCTTCACACTCCTCACTGTCAAAAAATGAATAAATCCAAAAGTAAAAAAGAGCAATAGTTAGACATCAGAATTAATATATGTTCAAAAATAACACATGTATACGGGGAAAAGGAAAATGGCTCTATAAAAAGGTGTTATACTTTGCTGAGTGACAGGAACCAAGAAAAAAAAAAACAAAAAACAAAAACTTACTCTATCAGTGGTTCTGAGAGTGGGGTAAACACCAAACCAGCAATTATTAGATAAGAAGGCTGATCTCCATCAATATGATAGGGAACCTTTAAGTGAGGGCACAAGAAACCAAACTAATTAGCAACAGGACATGAAACTTACAAGTGAAACTAACGCATTCTATCATTAAATACATTATCAATATTCTAATCGCATACCAAATGCACTCGAGGATTCAAAACCGCTTGAACTTTCATGAACTTTCCTGCCCTAATTATACCAAGCTCCGCTACATCACCAGCAAATCTGTACAAGAGAATCAGTATTCAAGATTGACAACATTATCATGGATATGGCATTAAAAAAACTGCAGTAAAGAATCATCACAGATGTCCAGGGGCACAAAGAGACTGAAAAAAAAAAACAAGAATTAGATTGAGTTAAATAATTCCTCGACTTAGGGCCCTTTACTTTTGACTAATGAGGTAGCGAAACGCAATGCGCTCATTGGATCGGAACGGCACTGTTCCTTCACATCCCACACGGATATCATCAAAGCTTACAATCACATCCCCCTGAAAAGAGCAAGTACTTTTTAAGTTTCTAACACTTATAGTAGTCAGCATTCTTTAGAATGCTGTGGGAGAAAAAAACCCAAATCTGAAAAGCATATAGCATATTAGCCTTTTCTTTTTATCTTAGGCAAGGTTGTTCCACTAGGTCAATAAAACTCTGAACAATTACAAAAATGTTCAATTTTGAATCACATATGTAAAAATAAGGATAACGCAGCAAAGATGTCCATAATTTATACGGATATAGGAGATTAATTACAAAGTTGTAGTCCAAGATGGACCAAACTCAAACAAAGTGCCCTATTTATGATTATGCTTTGACACCAGAGCTAACTTAAGAGCTTCTTCGATATAACACATCTATTGCCATTGGCTTTTCTCCTACTATTGTAGCTTTTGACTTTACATAGTCATTCAAAACAGCTTTCAAAGTATCCATGAAATAAGATCAATATGATCAAAGATCTAATATGCTATATATGTTGAGAAGCACTAATAATCCAAGGATCCCTTTTTGGTGACTGTTTTACAATGTAAAAGTGCAACTCAGTGTATCAAGTTCTGCAAGCTGCAAATGGCAAACACACCTCCTTTAAGACATTATTTGCATCAGAAGTGGGTTCAACTCTCCGTACCAGTACACCCTGCAGAAGTCAGATATTGTGAGCAAAAATGTGAGAAACCTAAACTAATAGGCAGACATAAGGCTACCAAGTTCACATACAGATAAGGATAAGAATTGATATCGTGTTTGTGAATTCATAGCCATTGATATCTCTGCAAACATTTATAGAACTTTATATTACTCTAGCTGATTAAAAAAAAAAACCCCTTCTAAACTAGGTAAATAGACATACCTCATTAGACTGTACTCTTAAGCATGCACGTAGGGCTGGATTCTCCAACTTTTGCAACAATACGCCAAGGCAAGGGAAACCTGAAAGTTATTAATGTTTGATATATTATTGGTACAGTTTCATGTCAGATTGAATGGTTAAGTTAAATCACTTGGTCTGAGTCACAATAACAACAACTAAGTGCTAATAGAGAGAGAGAGAGAGACTAAAACCAGTGATAGGAAGTGCTGCATGTGGTACATCAATATTTAAAGGGATTGATGCTAGTAAGATCTATTACTTCCATAACTCAGTTGCATTTGTCTTTGCTTATGTCTAACTCTAAATCAAGTGTTCGTGTGCATTACAAGTAAGCACAAAGATCCAGAGACATTTAAACAAATGTATAGTGTCCACAACAAAAATTCCTATGAAGAAACAACTGCTTTATTAGATGGGTTAGAGTGGGTCATGTCCTAAAGGGTGGTGGAGTTGTTGGCTAGCTAGAGAGGTCAGGTTAGAAGCCCCTACAATAAGAAGTCTAAAGGACGGCTCCTTTATGCTTAATGTGGTGTATTTGAAAAGAACGTAATACTCGAAGCTTTGAAGATTGTAGAGAACAGTATTAGAGTTAAAAGCTATTATGTTCAAATCACTTTTTGTTTGGATAGCATTTTACAACAGTTCTTGCTTTCTAATTTTCTAAAAATTTTGGATGTGTTCTTTCTTCTTCTCCTTAATTGGGGGTCTCTCTTGTATTCTTCCAATATACTTGGGTTGGCCCCTTTGCGCATTCTAATAAAATTGAATTACTTATAAAAAAAAACAGCTTTACTGGAAAATGGCAGTGAAAAGAAGCATTGACTTAATTATTAAGAAACAAACAAGATTTTTTTAAAAAAAACCTAGCAAACAAACCAAAGGAGACAATTATAGAGCAGGGAAAATCTACCATGGTTTGGGTTGAGTTCAAACTGTCAACTGCGATTCAAAAAGTTATATTTTACCCACTTGAAACCTGATTGTACTTGCTTTTTACTCATAATTTATTTTTGTATAAGTAATTCTTCTTATTAGAAAGTGCACATGGGTGTAACCAAAGTACAAGAGGGACCCTCAACCAGGGAGGAGTAGAAGAACATGAATCCATAAAATCTAAGAGACTAGAAAAACGAGAACTTGTGTTACTCATAAGTTTAATGCATTTAGATTGGAATGTGATTGCCTTTATATTTTCTGAACTTTCTTTTTGAGGCACATGACTTACACATGCAAATTTTACCGATTTGGAGCTAAAACAATATTCAATGATGTGATCTTAGATGGGTAAAGAACAACTTTATGTAATTTCTAGATTTTCTTTTCGAGGCACATCATTAACTCATGTGAATTTTAATGAACGGAGATTAAAAAAAAAAATCAAGGATTTGATCTCATATGGATAAATTGCAACCTTTAAACACAAAGTAACAAATCAAACTGGACCCAAACCACAGGTGAATAAAATATAAGTAACCTTATAGAGTCGCTAGAACAGATTATGAAGGCATAATTCTTGTTCAAGGATAACATACAAAGAGTACAATTGATAAGTTAGTCTTCTAACAAGTAGCCTCAACTATTAAATTGAGTAGAATTGGGAAGACACTTTGAGAATCATGTAAAGATAAACATGAGAGCATCCTTAAATTGATATGATGAGAGGTCTATACCTTCTGCTCACTTGATCTTTGGTGCAATATCATTCTTTATTAAAATCCAAAATGCCTACAAATACATAGATCTTGCAGAAAAAGAACCCTAATTGTGCCTTGTATATAGATGAAGGTCAAGAAGAGTTTCTCACCCGTGTATTTCCCATTCCTTTCATAATCCTCCAGAAAGTGAGACACAACTGTTGTTGGAATTACGTATCCAATATTCTCTGCCTCTTCAGATCTGTAAACCTAAAGGAAATGTCTCATAAAAACATAATAGACCAAAAAAACATGCATCCAAACAAAAAAAACAAGTGCTCTTTGCATCAGGCAGGAGAAAAAGATATAGAGAATTATTGGTCAATAAAACTAAGAAAATGGCATGGCATAACAGATGTTAACTTTGATAGCACGCTAGAAAATTTACCTGAAATGCCACTCCAATGCACTCGCCCTGGTCATTGAAAGCAGGGCCACCACTATTACCTAAAATCTAGCAAGTATAAGCAGTTGTTATCACACAGATATGGAATAATGTTTGGGCTTACCAAAAAGACAAAAGATACTGAGAGGAAAAAGGGGGAGAAGGGGGATAACTTGTAATATTTTGAGCAGTCGAATATAAGTGCCTTCCAAAAGGAAAATGCATCAATTGGAGAAGTTTCAACTTGAAAGGATTAAGAATATAAACTTAAGTTTTTTACCCACCAGGATTTATGGCCGCATCGATTTGAATTCCTAACAAATCAGATGATCCATGGGCATATGATGTAACCTGATGATAGAGTTGGTAAGAAACTTGATGTTATATTTTTGTTTAATGGCAATCTGGGATAGACATAACCAAGGGCCATCAAAGTGACTAGAAATCAAACCTCTATGCGTGATACGACTCCTTTTGTCACTGATATGGTGTCCCCTCCAAGGGGATATCCGACAACAGTTACTGCATCCTACCCATTGATAAAGCAGTACAAAAAGCAGTTTAATAGATTTGCCTAGAAGAGATGTTTACAGCACACATAAAGAGGATTTCCTTTCTATGAAGTAAGTATCTTCAAATAATAGCAGCAACTTTTCACATTTCCATAATATATGCAAGTTAAATAACCTTAGCACAAGTGTTATGTCAGATTAAGAGAAAGGAACTATACTCAATCCTATAACATTTCATGTCAAGGTTGGATTAGGTGGATAGATATAGCTTTTAAATCATGCAACAGATTCTTTGAGTTCAGAGGATCATTAGTTAAATGCTAAATATAGACTTTTATCACGCAATAAAGATATGTTGTTTGGTTATATGTCATTATTTTACTGAACCTGAAATCATCCTTTCAATTAAGGTGAACAACTCAACCCAAGGCCTGTTGATTATTGAAAAATGAGGTACAAATGTCTACATGCCTCTAACAAAATGGGGTAATTTAGACCTGAAGACATGGCAAGTGCCCCAAATTGAGTGATTCTGCTCCCTCCCAAAATTCCTTGCTTTCTACTGAAAGCAACGCTATATCGCAATCAACACCCCTGGCTAAAACCTGTCGATAAGATCACTGTGAATAAGCAAAATAAACTCCAACATCTTATCAAAGCTGAATAAGCTTTACACCATCTTGACTGAACTTTGAGGACATACTCAATAGACTTTGACAGTTACGCGGTTAAAAAGTATCTTATGATTTGGTTTGCCATCCCGATAAGAAAAACAAGTTATAGAAGTCCAAGCACATCCAAGTCCCTTAAAAACCATTAATATAAAACACATATGATGCAACTTAGGAGTATAATACCATCTTATAAATGTACCATAAGGACCATACCATCTGAAACTAAAAAACTTAAGCAAGCACTCAGTCCAAGCAACTCAGCACCTTGCTTGACTAATGTGACTGTAAAAAATTAACAAGATTGAGTTGAGCTCAAGGACTACAAGTTCAGCTATATAATTGCAAATCAAAGTATAATCATCAAAAAGGTTAACGATCCTATGTTGCCTAAAATATTGGCCAAAAGGTAGATCAGCTGTAAACAAATATCTCATATGTCATTAAAGACAATGTTCATTCAAAACAAATTTTATCCCATATAAATCTTTGCTGACTTTTTTCATTCAACTTTAACCTTCTCTTTTGACAATTAATCTCAATCCCAGTAATTGCATTTGATTTTAGTCTCGTTTGCTTTGACCCAACCATAGAATTTTAAGAACCAAATCCCTTTTGACAAACTTGTAATAGACGGACCCATTTCAGCAAAACCATTGATCACATCCATGGAATCCATTCCAAATCCCAGGGAATCCATCCATGCTCACTTCTGTTCCACATGTATTACATGAATTCATAATGACTCTTTACTGTATGGTTTGTGGTTTTGTACCTTCAGATATTATGAAGATAAATAAAATCATACTACTCCTGTAGGATTCTCAGCCTCAAAAGATAATTATCAACGAGAAGAATCATAATGTCTAATTTTTGAGAAACATACTCAGAAAGCACAGCGGTAATTTTTGTAGGAGCAATACCTTAGCCACATATTTTGTATCATCTCCCCTTCTCTTCACTTTGACCTGAAATCATTGAAGTAATAAATAAAAAATTGTATTAAAAACCCAGACATTACAAGGTAAACTAACCAAAAACTAACAGAAAATAAAATAAAATCTGATAAAGATTAACACCGAGATAAACAACAATTGGACTTGTGAATCTCTGTCCTAGTTCCTGAAAATAAAATACTTCATTGAAACGATAAGTTCAAAGGATCCAGGTGACGATGAGGAAGTTGGGGCTTCATATGCAATGGGTTACATAGTTAGAATTTGATCTTACCTACCTACTTCTAGCTATAGCAGGCAATAGAAGCTCCACATGCAAGGTGCTGCATTCATTGTTTTAATGGGCATTTTGAAAAGTTTAGACAGTGATTTATATACAAATGGCTTCAGGCTTATCGTAGTGTTTTGACATATTAGTAAATTACCTGTGTATGATATTCAACACAATGTGCATTTGTCAGAAGTTTCCCATTCCCAATCATAAAAGCACTGCATAAAAGAGAGGGCCAAAATAAAAAGCTTATAAGACTTTGTGCATAACAGTAGTTAATTACAGGCACAACGAGTAAACCACAAGACTTAAATAAAATAAAATAAAAAATCAAAGCAAGTGGCTTCAACTAATTGAATTACTTTCCACATTCTTCAAGAACAACTAGCAGCTAAAGATTTAAACTTGCCTTCCAGTGCTTGTAAATTGTCTTTGTTTTTGCCAAGGAAGGGAATAATCTGGGGCAGTATGGGTGCAGTAAACCTAGACAAATGCCAAAGAAAACGGTTCACTAATATATAACAAATAACTATAAAACAATTACTGACAGATGCTACAAAATCTGACACATAAAACTTACAAATCATCCTTAATGAACAAACATGGATAATATATTTAATGCGGAATGAAAAATTCTGTCTACACAGAGACATCCGGACATCCATCAATGGATCCTTTGACAGGATATAACTGTAAACCCTCACCCAACCCCAAAAAACATATAGCAGTTATATGTATCTTGGCCAATTTTACAGCAGAAGCGGTTTATCGTGGAAAGAGCTCAGGATGCATTCTTTACTAATCCTTGGAACATCATATAGCTCTTTAGACCAGAATGAGCAACAGGCTTTGTGCACTGCAGGTGTGTTGATAACTTGACTGGTTATCCCTGATATCCAATTATCATAAGCCAAGGGACTGATCAAGTTATTATGGTACTAGATATAGTCTAACGACTGAATTGTCTAAAGGATCCGCATGAGCTTTGTATCTTAGTGTACATAATGTGAGGAAGGAAGTTACCACAACACATATGGGCTACCCCAATTACAAATATATTAAGGTACTATGCATGGAAAAGTTCAAGAAAAGCATGATGTCCGGCTCCACCATCACTTAGCAGAAAGCGAGTCGAAAACAAGGGTTTAAAACTTTTACCTTCACAACAGCATTAAGAAAAGCTCCATCTTGAAGATTCCCTGGTTCCACCTGAAATCAATGGAATCACTTTGTGTGGAAAAAGAGCGAAAGGAGATGACCACAATTAAACTTGTTCAAATTGATTGTTAAATTTCGTAAAATACACAAAGGAGAAAGATGATAGAAATTTGTGATATAACAGATCTCGTAAAAATGATACAAGTAGAGTAAGAATTTTTAGAAACTGGAATCTCTAGATCTTGAGAACCAAGTCATAATGTGGAAGGTTCATCACAAGGAAAATTGTATTCAGAACAACAATTTTTCGTACACCAGGAAAATGAACAAAGACACATTGAATCATCGACAGAACCTTATCCTAGCGTAACCTTTGTAAGAATCCTGCAGCCAAGAAGTATATCAGTTTCAACTTGGAACTGAACGATAGAGATTGTACCTGCTGTTCCTTCATATCGAACAGGAACTCCTTTTTGTCTTTTTTTTGTGTGCCATATGATTTAAAAGATGTTGATTGACAACGTTTGATATCCCCTCCACCACTATTTCCATCAGCATATGAATAAGGTCTTTCATCATTTGATCTTCCAGGAATCTTCTTCTGTGGAACAGCTTCTTTCAGCATGTAATGAACCAAAATTGTAAACTCAAATAAGACCTTGAACTAATATTTAAAATACATAGATCTCACCAACAAAAGGCACTAACGCAGAGGTTTCACCAATTTTTCTCTCCCACCTTTCCTCTTTACACTCTCTTGCAATAGGCAGGGAGAAAATAAAGTTCTTCAATCTTCAAACTATTGGTCTCCTTAATTGGGTGTCTCTTTTATATACTTTTTGTGGACGCCTTTTTCCTTTCTAATAAGATTTGAATTACTTATCAAAAAACAAAAAAATTGGGTCCAACCTACCTAACATTCTGGCCTCTTGGACCCATGTTCGAGATTATACTCTCTCCTGTTACTTCTAATATTCTCGCTGTCCTGTTACTTTTATTTTTCTTCTGAGAACACCTCAAATGTGCAATCATCTATAGGGATTTCTCTTTATGTTATATGTCATTACACCATATCAAAAGGAAAATATATCTAGCAATTAACCATTTTTACAATACAAACACATACATAAGCACCCCAACCAACTGCATATGTCTGCTACACGAATCCGATAGGTGCACCCATTAGACCTCCAAATATGTTCACAGATACCAATAATACAAGGTGATAACAGTAACACTATCCACATGCTGTACACACCTAGATGCTCAATGTCACATACACATCATTCAAGCATCCATTCCTAAGTTGATTTTATGATTTTTTTAAATTTTTTTCGCACCACTAAATAAACCGAAACAATAGCTTCAAAAATAAAATTAGCAGTTTCACCAAATTCACTCCTAACTGTCTCATGAATACAAAGATACACATAGGAAGAGAGAGAGAGAGCTAGTGTTTACCTCTCTGTTGGATTTAGCGGAGGACGATGACGACGAGGAGCCTCTTTTAGGACTCGAAGCTCTGCTCCTGTTATTGATGGCTTTGGGACTGATAGAGCCAATGGATCTCTGCGACGTGGCGAACCGGCGGAATTTGACGGTG
The DNA here is from genome assembly GCA_900184695.1 of Betula pendula. NCBI lineage: Eukaryota > Viridiplantae > Streptophyta > Magnoliopsida > Fagales > Betulaceae > Betula > Betula pendula. The sequence goes on along the minus strand of FXXK01000172.1, from coordinate 323,720 downwards.
GAGGTGAGCACAGAGAAGCAGCAGCTTCCGACTACAACGGCCATTTCCAGCTTCAGTTCTTCCTTATCCTCTGCTTCGCGAAATTGGATTAGGTCGCTGATTTTTGGCGCCTCGGTGGTTTTGACCAATCGGGTTGCACTACCTTGGTTATGGCAACTTATGATATTTGGATGGAGTGGGCCTGGGACTTTAAAATGAGATGGGCTAAGGTGAGGGTTCTAATGGAGTATCCAACGATGACCAAAAAAAGCATGTTCCAAAATGAGGTTTTCAATTTTTGTTTTTTTTTGGAGATGAAACTTCATGCTTTCATTATAATCACGAGGAAAAATCTTTGGATTAAAATGGGGTTGTAACCCTTCCATAATTTATCTAAAGACTGATGGACAACTGCTTTTGCCAAATGGTGGGTTGTTTCGCTGGCCTCCATTCGACTGTGTCCTACAAACCATGATGGGAGACTATCTAATTTAGCGCAGGTATCTTTTATCAGTTGACCATACCAATTCCATCTAAGTGCCTCATGCCACGAAGCTTGCATGATTTCCAACACATCACCCTTGATATATACCTGTTGATACCCCCCATTTCTTTGCAGAAAACTTGTAACGACCTGGCCCACCTCAACGACACAATATTGTCTGCTTTTAACTCACCCAAATCAGACTTCTCAGGAGGTTATCCATCCTACTACTACTCCCACATAAAGACGCTTAACTGCAGAATTCTGATAGGTTCATAGCCATCACAGCTTTAAAACACGTTGTGTCAAGTAAGGTGCGAATATATATATAAGTACATCTCTATTTTCATTCCTAGGCGATGTGAAATGACACAATCACTTCTTCTTGGGACCTAGCGTCCTCGCTGGCGACCCTCATGGGCTTGTGCATGCTCCCCCCATCTTAAACTAGGCAATGGCTCTTATACCATATTTTACAACCTGATCCACCCCAACGATACAATATTGTATAAGTACATCTCTATTTTCATTCCTAGGCGATGTGGGATGACACAATCACTTCTTCTTGGGACCTAGCGTCCTCACTGGCGACCCTCATGGGCTTGTGCATGCTCCCCCCATCTTAAACTGGGCAATGGCTCTTATACCATATTTTACAACCTGATCCACCCCAACGATACAATATTGTCTGCTTTTGGCTCACCCGAACCATACTTTCCAGGAGGTCACTCATCCTAGTACTACTTTCGTATAAGCACGCTTAACTGCGGAGTTCTGATAGGTTCATGGCCATCACGGCTTTAAAAAACATTGTGTCAAATAGGGTGCGAATATACATATAAGTACATCTCTATCCCCATTCGTAGGCGATGTGGGATGCCACATTGTAACACTCCGGTCTTATATTGGGAAGATGAGTAATAGCCCATATACAATGGGTGGTTTATATATAAAGAGTCATGAATGCTAGTCTCACATTGCCTAGTTATTAGGTGAAACTGAGTTTTATAAGTGATTCTAATGAAACTTCAAAATTAACTAGTCATTTTAAGGTGATAGCGCAGATATGGTTAACATTTTTCCATGGGTCATTACAAATGGTATCAAACCCACTTAGTAATGCTAGGCCATGTAGTACTGGAGTACTACATGACTTGGCCCTCATGAGGACGTCATGAGTTTAAAATGGGGAGTTTGTAACACTCTGGTTCCATATTAGGAAGATGAAGAATGGCCTACATAGAGTAAGTAGTTTATAAAAAGAGTCATGAGTGTTAAGTCCCACATTATCTAATTACTAGGTGAAACTAAGCTTTATAAGTGATTTTAAGAAAACTTCAAAATTGACTAGTTCTTTTGGAGTGATAGTGTTTTTCCCTAGGTCGTTAAAAATGGTATCAGAGCTACCTAGTAACGTTAGGCCATGTGGTACTAGAGTACTACATGACGTGGCCCTGACGAGGACGTCATGAGTTTAAAAGTGGGAGTTTATAACACCCCGGTCCCATATTGGGAAGATGAGGAATAGCCCACATATAGTGGGTGGTTTATATATAAAGAGTCATAAGCGCTAGTCCTACATTGCCTATTTACTAGGTGAAACTGGGCTTTATTAGTGATTCTAAGAAAGCTTCAAAATTGACTAGTCATTTTAGGGTAATAGCACAGATGTTGCTAGCGCTTTTCCATGGGTCATTACAAAACTACAGCCTTCTAAGCCGTTACTATCTCAGCTACTGTTGGGTCTGTGATGAATGGCACTGTATTACACATAGAAGCCAGGACTATCTCTTCAGCACTACGAGTGATCACCCCTACACCCATCTTTTGATTCTTGTTATCAATAGTTGCGTTGCAGTTTATTTTGACCACCTTCTTAGGGGGCTTCTTCCATCTCTACTGCTCTTGTTGGTGATGTTCTCTTGTACCGTTGACTGAGGCTTATGAAACTTGTTGGAAGTCTTCCATAGATTCTTGGGCATTTTTGACAAGCTAATGTGGGGAGGTGAGATCCCCTTCGTAGCAACAAAGTTTCAATGAAACTAGCTAGATTCTCCGAGCCAGGAAGGTTACTAACTCGAGGTCGTCATCTTCCAATAATTTCACGAGCTTCTCAAATATGCATAGCCATCACTCTCCGCTATGGATAATTTTTTGGATTTTTCTGCTAATTTCCATACAAACGGTAGTGGACAATGCACAACTCCAAAGGATATAACTTGTAGTTTCTATACATAGACTGCAGATAGGGCATAAAGGGTCTTGAGTTATCTTCCTTTTCAAAAGATTGTCCTTGGTGGGAAGAGCGTTAGTACAGGCTCACCACAGAAAATGCCTTACCACCCCTAGGACTCTCAACTGCCATATTTTCTTCCACACACTGCTATAGTTTGATGACTTGGAGCATTCCCCTTGAACACACAAAATTCTTTCCTTTTCAAGACGATAAGCACTTCGTATTGAAAAAAGATTGTTCGAGTTTCCTAGCCACACCAATTTGTCTTGTTGATCATGAGGACTCAAGGCCAAACTGCAAATTCTCGAGGCTTCCCTTGCATGAAATATTTCCTGAATCAGATGTAGGTTCCACCATCTCATATTTGCATCAATGAGCTTAATTACCCGCGCTTCGAGGTGCAAAACCCTGATTGATGATTGGATCGCATAAGAAGTTGGGCATGGCAACCACTTGTCTTTCCAAATTTTGATTGATTCTCCGTTGCCCACTTGCCATATTAGCCCTTCTTTAAAGAATGGCTCGGGAATTGCAGATACTTTTCCATGCGTATGACGGCCTTTTTCTTAGAGGAGCCTCTAGAAAATTGTTGCGGATAGTATTTTTCTTTCAGAATTCTTGCCACCAATGAATCTTGGTTAGTAAAAAGGCACCATCCTTGCTTTGCCAACATTGTCATATTGAAGCACTCCAAATCTCTGAATCCCATGCCACCCTGAATTTTTGACGTCCCTAGTTTTGCCCAACTCAACAAGACCACCTTGGTTCCAGTGTCTTTTTGTCCCCAAAAAAATTGCCACATCAAAGAATTTAATTCCCGGCAGAGTGTCTTTGATAGCTGAAAGACGCTCATACTATATGTAGGTATTGCCTGAATGACAACTTTGAGGAGGATCTCCCTTCCTGCTTGTGACAAAAAATTTTCTTTCCAATCGCTCGATTTGGTTCTGACCCTCCCGTTCTACTTGAGAAAATTCAGTTTTTTGTACACTCCACTAGCACCAGTAAACCCAAGTACTTCTTGAAACTGTTTGAGGAGCAAACCCCTGTTGTGGATAAAGTGTATTCTTTGAACTCTCTTCTAGTGTTCCTGTTGAAAAATATAAAGGTCTTTTCTTTATTTATCTTTTGTCCTGATGCTTTCTCATAGACCTCCAAGAGCTAATGGATGTTGCACCACTTCCTAAAATTTGCTCGACAGAATAGTAGATTATCATCCGCAGAAAATAGATGACTCAATTGAAAGCCCTCGCTTAAGCATGTGATCTTGTTTCCATTTCTCCTTTCGTGATGAGAGTGCTCAGACCTTTCGCACAAAAAAGAAATAGATAAATGGATAAGGAATCACATTGTTGAAGTCCTTTAGTGGGGATAATACGTCCTTGCGGAATTTCATTGATTAAGATGGAATAAGTGACTGACCTGACACAAGCTATAATTAAATGGATCCATTGGTCCTCAAAGCCCATTTGTCTCATGATTGCTCCCAAGTAGTCCTACTCTACTTTGTCATATGCTTTGATCATATAAAGCTTGATCGTCATGTATCCTTTTTTCCCCTTCATTCTCGAATCCATGGTATGTAGAGCCTTATACGCCACTAACACATTAAATGTGATTAATCTTCGGGGAATAAAGGTGCTTTGGTTTTTGGAGATGATGTTGGGTAGCACTTTCTTCAGTGTATTTGCAAGCATTTTGGCAATAAGCTTATACAACACATTACAGAGGACAATGGGGTGAAATTCAATAACTTTGGTGGAAGGAGTGCCTTTTGGAATCAATGCAATATGAGTTGAGTTCAAATCAGCATCAAAATTGCCTGAATTCAAAAAGCTCAAGACTGCTGTTCTTACCTTACCTCCCATCGTTGCCAAATGTTTTTGGTAGAAACATGTTGCGAAGCCATCAGGACGTAAAGCTTTCTGTGGATGCATTTGGGTTAACACCCAATCAATTTTTTCTTTTGTGAATTCTCGCAATAGTTGCAAATTCATTTAATCATTTACTCTGGCATATACATTAATAATACTGTCTTCTATATCATATGAACGCCCTCAAAAGTACTAACCAAACCATGGTACACTTGTGGCGTATCTCCAAACTCATTTACTAAGTAAACAAGTCCAAATAGATCTATCTAACATATGCAGTGGAATATTGTAACTCTTTGAAAGATATCTAACTAAATAAAATCCATAATTTCATATCATTAAATAACATAACATTTGGAATAAAACTAAATCATTTCAAAATCTTAAATTAAACAATTACATCTTCAAATAAATAAGTCTTCCAAAAACATAATAATAAAAACTGAAGGATAAAATGGGCGGATCTTAAGTATATAGACCAAATAGATAACATCCAACAACTCTCGTCGAGTCTCTGCATCAGTATCGCACATCTCTTTTAACCAGACCAGATCTAACTCTTCAAGCATCACCCAAACTATATCCTCAACACGAATATATCTCACTAATGGATCCATCATCTAGAGGTTGCTGACTATCTGTTAAACATCGAAATGTCCCATAGGTGGAAAGGAAACAAAGATTAAGTGAAAGTCCACCACTTAGTGAGATTAAAGCACATGGGAATAGTCATATATAAAAAGAGGTGTGAACTCATAGATTTCATAAAAAAAATTCTAACATGCAAAATCATTTCATCGTGTAGTATAATTAAAACATTTGAAAATATGCAATGCATTATTACATATAATATACATGAATAACTTGAACATTTCATCATAATTCAACTCTATATGGTTTATTGGGGTCAAGGCTGGGTATCAGTTAATTCGGTGTCGGTAAAGGCTATTTCGACAACCGAACCGAAATTGTCGGTTAATTCACCGATTTCTTACCGTTATATGTAATTTTTGAAATAATCGGTTAATCGGTTAAACGATTAAAGGGGCCAACCTCTTTGCAACTTGCAGAAATTTTTTTGGGTCTTAGATTCAAAAATAAGTCTTTGGCAGCAAAACCAATTTGCTCAGTTGGATCCATATAATCACTCATCCTTGACACAATCCCATCTCCATAGGACAAACCCACTTTGAGAATCAAGATAGGTATAATTTACCTTTGGTTGTATCTGTGTTTCTTGCCCCAGTGAAGAACCAGGCTCCTGAGAATAAGTAGCATCATTTAGCCTTGGTGGGATCTCTGATCCTTGCAGCTAGTCCGTGGAGGTGGAGTTGGAGCAATGCGGTCCATGCCGCGCGGCACAGTGAGAGACTAAGAGTGAGAGGAATAGGAGAATCAAGAGATTGAGAAATCAGAAAATGGAGAAGTGGGTCTATGGGTGGGCAGCTGCGTGGACTTGGATAGTGTAACTTAGGGTTAGGGTTAAAAAAAAAATGTTAAAAAACTGACTCAGACCCATAAACGCCATCATTTTTATTTTTTATTTTTTTAAAAAAATTCTAAACTTTCAAAACGACATCGTTTTTATTAATTTTTTTTTTAAAAAAATATATCGGTTAAATCGGTTAACCGATTAAATAAATTTTTTACTGATTAATCGATAACCGAATTTCAGTAAAAAAATCTATACTGATTACCGAACCGACAACAATTGGTTACGGTCGATAGGCGGTTAACGGTTAATTTGCCTACCCCTAAGTCGGGCCCTTACCTCTCCCCGCTCAGATTTGTGCATTCTTGTAAGAACATATGGTACAGCTTGGTGCCCTAGAACTACACAACATACCGTCTAATATTAGTAGTCCAATCGAGTCCGACCTCGGGTAGCCCACACTACTAGTACATTCCTCATAGTAACCACCATGTAAACACGGCTATGCTGGCTACTTCTAGTCTATTGGATCCAAAGATACATCATAAAATACTCATAGACCATAGGACTTTGCCCATATAAGCTCATTTTATCTTTTCAGTCTTTTATATGTATGCATGACAAAATATTTAAACGATCATCATTTATCTTATAAATCTTAGTTATTACACATGCATCAAAAGAAGAGTTTACATGTTCATTCAAATAGTTAGTGCAATAAAAGTTATGCATGTTTTGTTGATCATATTAGAATAGGAAATGTTGTAACCATGCAATGTATAACAGTTTTCATGTAAGAATCACTCACTTGAATCGTGGAAAAAATCCTCAACAACGACTCTACACTCCTCAAGATGGTCATCTACAAACAATCATAATGTTAGACAACTCTCTCGGACAAAAGACACTGACATAGGACTCAAGAACCGACAAAATAGGGTTTTGGACAGAGGTAGGATCGATCCTGGACATCTGAGGATCGATCCTTCATCATGCTGAGGATTAATCCTGATTGATCTTGAACCGACAGAAATGTTTCCCGACGCATCCAGAATGTTTCCGACATCCAAAACGACTCATTCTAATCTTAGAATGATTTTTACAACCTTTGGAACTTATCTAAGGTCAATCTATACAAATCATACAGTCAAAACTTGAAATAAACGGACAAACGACTCCGAAACAAATCCCAAAACAATAAAATAATCAAAACCTAACAATAGACATAAAGTTCTACATTAAAACATCACAAAAACCCTACTGACATAAAACAAATAAAAACAAACAATCGACTCACTATGATGATTGGTATACTTACCTCGTGGGGCTTAAAAACTCTAAAAAACAACGAAGAATGAAGAAAATAACACTCGAATGGACAACAACGCTCTGACAGCATTTCCACTTCTCAAAAATCGTGCAACTAGGTCAACAGAGGGTTAAAGGTGAATATATAGAGGTTACGGTCGTACTAGGGCTTCAAGAAACCTTAAAATCGCATCTTGACGCGATAGGATCGATCCTAAAACTATTGGAATCGATCTTATGCTGACATGGTAGAAAGATCGATCCTCATGCTGAGAGGATCGATCCTCCTTTGTAAAGGATCAATCCTCCAGGTAAGAAAATGACCTGGAGGTTTGACTTTGCTCTATAATTCCCCCGAACTTGCCTCGACTTGACTCTAACTAACCCCAGGGTCAAAAATACTTCAAATCTTAACTAGGGTTAGGATCGGGGTATTACACTATTGTTCTTACCTCACCTCCCATCGTTGCCAAATGTTTTTGGTAGAAACATGCTGCGAAGCCATCAGGACCCAAAGCTTTCAGTGGATGCATTTGGGTTAACGCCTGATCAATTTCTTCTGTTGTGAACTCTCACAATAGTTGAAAATTCATTTCGTCATTTACTTTGGCATATGCATCAGTAATACTGTCTTCTATACCATCTGGCCCTACAGTGGTGAATAAAGTCTCGTAGTATTGAACAAAAGCCCTATCAATGTCTTCACGTCTCATCCATAACTGCCTTTCTTCATCCAAAATTTTGCCAATGTGGTCAATTTTTCATCGACGGTTAGCCCAAGCATGAAAATTTATGTTTGCAATACCGTGTCAAAACCAATTACGTTTTGCTCGTTGTTTCCACTTTAGATCCTCCATCTCTAAGAGATGACCAATGTCACCCTGCAGTTGTTTTATTTTTTTTCCAAACTCCTGGGATCTTCATTTCTCTATAGTGCTTCTAACTTCTTTGCCTTTTGTTTTAGGTCTTTTTATGCATTTTCATACTTGTTTGAGCTCCATCTGATCAGAGACTTCTCGCACTTCTTCAACTTCATTCGAGTCACTTGCATAGCATTCTCGCTGATCCCCACCCCTGCCATGCTGTCTTGGCTATGTCCTCGCACTCTGCATTAGAATTCCAATTGGCCTCATATTTAAAGTTTCTTTTCTTGAGACATTGCTCACATTTTGTTAAAAAGCTAACCAACAAAGGTTTATGATCTAAACTCCTCACAACTAGTACCATTACATCCACCTCTTTAAATTTTTTGCACCACCCCATTGTCACAGTATCTCTGTCAAGCCTCTCTTTTGTGGAATGTTATGCTTCTCTTGCTATTATTCCATGTGAATTTGGAACCCCAATACCCCAAGTCACAAAGCTGATAGTCTTCCAAAGCTAATTGGAACATTGACATCTGTCATTCACTTTTGGGCGCACTCCTTGACTTTTCTGACTGATCAACTATTTCATCGAAGTCGCCTACTCACAACCATGAATGGAGGTTGAAGTGTTGTAAGTAGGTTAGTAATTTCCATGATTCATCTCGTTTGGCTTAGTCAGGATGGCTGTAAAAACTGGTAAATTACCAAAGCAAAATATTAAGTCTCTAAAGTCTCAAATAAATTAAACTTCAACTCCAAAGTGATCATAAAAAACTGACAAAACGGCAATGCTAGGTTCGAACTTTCTAAGGGGGTTCGATCCTATGCTAGTCAAGTTCGATCCTAGGTTGAAAGGGTTCGAACCTGATTGGGCAAGGACCATTCCCAGCTCATCTTGAGCACTCAAGAGCCCTAGAATGACCTTTTAACCTTGGGAAGACTCCTAAGGGTTATGAGATTCCTAAAATTTCAACCTAAACATCATCTATGGCCTAAAAAATTGTATCCAAACCTATGCAAAATCGTTGCAAATTATTTACAACCTAAACAATATGTGCTATAAAATCCAACGATCAAACACACTGAAATAACTCATCAATATCAATAACCATACTGGTTTCGAACAAATATCACGCTAAACTCTCAAGATAAACCATTTAGAATCATTGATGGATTAAAAACAGTGTTCCTAATCTATTAAACAATAGAACCAAGCCTATACGACAATCTAATGGAACGGAATATAACGCAACTAAGGAACATCTCTCTCATTTCACAGGGCTTAGAAACTCCCAAAAGACCTTTGGAGTTCTAAAGTTTGTTCCTTCTCTCAAACCACACACTGGCAGCCTTTGGGAACCTTGATTGTGTAAATGGGCTAGGGTTAGGTTTAGGATGAATATATAGGGTCTCATAATCGTTTGGAGGTTTGAAAACCCTAAAAATAGCATGTTCTCGCGTGAGGTTCGAACTTAAAAAAGATGGGTTTGAACCCTAGGGTTTTCGAAAACTCTAGGATCTAACTTGAGGGTTGAGGATCGATCCTACTCCTGAGGAGTTCGATCCCCCTGGTCAGAAACTGGCTCGAAGGTCCTTCCGGGTCTAAAACTCATCCCATTCAAGCTCAATTTGATTCCAACCAACCCTAAAGTTCAAATTATTCAATCTTTTAACTAAGGTTAAGATCGAGGTGTTATACTATATATAATTTATTATCAACTGTATTTGCTTGTTTATGTGTGATTTACATTATGTGTGCAACTTGTTGAATGAAGTTTAGTTTTATCCTAATTATGTTGACATGAATCGTGCTAACGATCTTGAGGTTAAGCTTTGGGATATAAATTAGTTGGGAAGTTAATTTTGGTTGGATCTCTACAGTTATTAATCTTTCTCTCTTGGTCACGAAGAAAGAATCGATTTGTTTTATGGTTGTGTTCGAGTTATACTAAAACGTTATTAATTAGGGTTAATCTTGGTTTAGTCACCCCCAATGAACTTAGCATCAAATATTTCATAACATGCTTTATAGGTTCATCAATTGTCTAATGATCTTATTGATAACGTTTCTTTACGCACAAATTCAAATGTCTTTTCTAAGACATGTTGTAATAACCCTGACCACTTATGGCTTGGATTGTTAACTAATATCTCAAAGGTGCAAAGGAATATAAGGAGACCCAAAACATTAAATGCAACTAAATGATAATTTAAAATAATAAATGCTAAAACGAAAGGTCAATACAAATTAAACAAAATTAATGTCATAAATGTCATCATAGTGCCCCAAGGCACAACTAAAAGTAAATATAACTTAAAGGAAATAAGACAAAACATGCATACATGACCCTCTAGCCTATGCATTCCATCCGCCTATCTCGTATGCTTCATAAGCTCAGAGGGGGAAAACAAAAATGAGTGAAAGACTCAGTAAGTAATATTCCTAACCGATTAAAATGGTTGAGTTAATATTATTTGAAAAAAAAAAAATTCTAAGGTAGCAGTTCATAATTAAGCATATAACGTAAATTAAATTACTTTGAATTAAAAATTTATTTTTTGAACTCATAAAACTTTTCTTATTTCTTTTTATTATGGCTTTGCATACAATGACACCCTGTATGCATGGGGTTGTGTGTAATCCTGAAGGACCCAGCGCCACCCGTGGTTGTAGATGTACCAATTTGGGCCAACTGATTAACTATTAGATGTACTCAGCATGACACACATAGTAATGGTCGCACCTTCACACAAGTATATCCTTCAGTGTGGTGCTCTCCATCCTAGCCTCAATAATGTGCTACTCTATATTTTTGAAGCCAAATTGTTACTAAAAAAATATAATGGTTCCACCATGAAAGGGATCAGAATGTAATCCCACAACAACAAGCACAATACATATATATATATATATAAAGTAAATTATTGCAAAAACACAAACCACAATAAATAATACACTAACAATCAACATAAGATTTTGGTTACGAAATGGAAACCCATTGAGAACCTTAAAGGTAAAATCACTCAGGGGCAGCTGAACCTAAGAGATCAAATAGTATAGAAAACACAATGTACAAGCATAGTAAAACTTACAACCCTTGTAAAATGACTCAAAAAATTCGTATGCTGACAAACTCCTCGTTTGCCTCCTTATCTCCATGATAGGCTCCTTATTGGCCAGTCTTTTATATATGAACTCCTTACCGACCCTCCAGTAGACTTCAAGCGGTTAAAGGTTTATACGGTAGTGTGGTTTGAATCACAAAAACTCCCAAGAGTTGGAAAGCCACAAAGGCTCTCAACAAATGACTCTTGGCTTACAAAGGTGAAACAAAGAATCATCTCAAGAGGTTCTAACGCTAAAGCTTAGTCTAGGCTTCACACTCACAAAATAGGTATCATATTCTATTTATAGGATGAGAGAAAAGCTTCAAGCAATGTGTAAAAATGAAGCATTTTTATTGTAGGATTTCTCGTAGTGTAGCACCGCTCAAATTGCGTCAGCATGGTCACTAGGGTTTCATCACTAAATTTCAATGACAGCTCAGAGCGTCAGCACAAACTAGATGATGGTTAAGGTGATGGAGCTCTTTGGAAGTCCTTTGGAGCAGCCAACGTCAGTGTTGTAACGCCCCTACTTTTATATAAGTCATAAAGCAAAATTATCACAATTTTCACATGGCGCTACTACTAAAATTTTACATTTGTAGCAGAAGATTTTGAGTTTTTTTTTTTTTTTTGAAACTTCACTTAACCCCCTAAACTTTTATTACTTTTGCAAGCACCCCCTAAAGTTCAAAAACTCACAATTTAATGTATCCAAATTTTTAAAAAATATTTGGAATGTCACATTTCCTTTAGGATTTTCTGTTAAATTTTAACAGAGACCTTAGAAATTTTTAAAATACCCTTGTTGTTTTTAAATAATTATTTAATTAAGGTAATTTTATAATTTTATAGGGGTATAAAGGTCATTTTATTCTTTGACCGTCTAATTTAACCCAATCCCTAACATAAGGGGTGAGATTGTATACGATAAATTGAGATTTTTTTTTAGAAAAAAAAAAAACTTGGAGGGATAATTGCAAAAGTGATGTAAGTTCAAGGGGGTTAAGTGAAGTTACTTTTTCTTTTTCTTTTCTTTTTGTCACCACAAACTCACTTATAAAACATACAAAAGCTTCTATTTTATAACATAATGTCATTACATAAATTAAACCTTACTACTTATATACATTATTACAAAATATGCTACATGTGGCATAAATATCAAAACTAATAATATTGACTTCACTCAACGGCCTTCAAAACTATAGTCCACATGATTGCCTAAATAGTAGATCTCTAAACACGAATATGGATCTATGTCATATGTCTTCTCAACTAACCCTGCAACATCTGTGAAATGGTGGATTACCACAAATTTAATTTATAATTTTACAGGCGGATATGTGAATCCATGGTCTCAGCAAGTATAAACATTCTGACCTTAACATGTGTGATGTGAGGCCCTTTTTTTTCCTTCAAAAATTCTCTATCTTTATTGTTTTGTAAATTAGCCATCACAATGCATATTTTTCATAAAATGCTGTTTTTATAAAATGTCATGGCTGTTTTGCAAGTCAAAATGTTTTAGAGAGATGTTTGTACATAATAATAAAATCAAACTTTATTTTTCCTTGCATTTTCTTTTCTACATACATATAAGTACTTCATACCATATAATATAAAGCAATAAAATAGATAATATGTAAACAACAGTTAATCAAATGTAAACAACATAAATCATATTCATAACAAATATAAACATAAGACAAGAGCATCCATTTATTAATTTATTAAGCGTATTCCCCTATTTAATTAATAGGTTTGTTAAGCGTATTACCCCACTTAATCATTGGATTTGCTAGTCGTATTGGCCCCTCCTAGCACTGGCTTTGTTGAGTGTTTGAGTCCCACTCAACACCTTGGGTTGTGACAAAACCTTTTCTCATAAACTTTTTCTTTTCCTTCCAAACATTTTTCCTTTAAAACCTCATTTCTTTCAAATTAATTTTCTTTTAAAATATATAAAACATAGTTGTAACATTCTTTACATATATGAACATATTAAATAATAGGGCTCATTATCACGTACACTTAGAACATAAGCATTTATAAAACATTGTAGTGTAAGGCCAATAAATTTGTATTTACAACTTTTCGCTTAATCTCCCGAAATGATTTTCTAGTATATTTATTACATCTTGCTGAAAAAAAATCACCCTTCATTCTTCCTGCTCCTCTCTACTTGTGCAATGGACGAAGAAAAAGAAAAATGACTTTTTTAACTGACTTGAAGATTGAGGCAAGTCACGGTTGTGATTCGTGAAGAAGGAAAATGACATTTGAGTGTTTTATAGATAAATAAGCGTGGGGTTATTTCGGTTTGAAAAATGTTGCATTTTATTCTTTTGTTATTTTCTCATCTTTTTACTTTTAAAAATTATCATTAGATATGTGGGGGACACATGGAACACACAGATCTAATAGTAATCATAGATCTAATAATAATTTTAAAAAATAAAGGAATAAGAAAAAAAATACTAATAAATACGGCAGCATTTATTTTTCGATTTTTATCAAGAAAGGGGAGAGCATATGCGTTTGCAGGGAAAGTCTCATTCATTTAATAATTGGCTCTTAAAAGTTTTTTTATTTTTTTATTTTTTATTTTTATTTTTATAAGTAAAAGTGGGAAAGGGGAAGGGATCAAGGTGGGTCATGCCCACTCCTGATTCTTACAGTAGAGAGAAAAGGGGGGAAGGTGTGAATGCTTTCATAACAATTATGAGAAGCGGCCCATTTGGCAACTAAGTGTGTCCGGAGATTAACACTCCTAGAGACCTTGGTCCCAGACCAAGAAGAAAAATAAGATAAAATAGAAAGAACATCTACAATAATACCCCTAGAGGACTAATCAGCACAATAACTTAGATTATTCAAAGCTAGAATTGTAACTAAAGAGTTCCCTCCTAGAATAATATTTGAGGAAGGACAGTAATAGACACCTGTTTTAGCAGCTAGCAAGGCAACCCTAGCTTCTCCAACATTGATATCAAGTAAAGGAAGTTTTCTTGCAACTGCCAAGAGCAGAGCTCCATCATGACCAAAGATAACGACAGCCATAACCATAAAATTAGAACAAACAACAACGTCAAAAATCAGCTTAAGATATCCAAAAGAAGGAGGGCTCCAAGAAACAATCAAATCTTTATCTGACCAAGCTTTTTGATGAATGTTAATAGAATATTGAACTTGAATCAAAAGACTTTGAAAATGCGGAGCAACATTATTATGAACACGGTTATTCCTAGCACACGAAATAGCATCAAGAGCTATCACCACTGATAATTGAAAGTTTTCCATTTCAGCAATAGGGATGCCAACAGCTGCATTAGGGTGTAAGATGGCTTTAATCCAATAAGCAATTGGTAAAACAGCAAAGGTAGATGAGTCCATCAACCATCTAGAAGTTTTTTAAATTGCTTTAGCTAAAATGCACTCAAAGAAAATATGTTGGATTGATTCAAACAGACCATTACAAACTGGACAAACTTTGTCTTCTAGAGTAGCAGACAATTTGAATTTAAATATATTCATCCTGGTGGAAAGAATATTTCAAGCAATTCTCTATAATAATTGCTTATGCCGATGTTGCAGTTTGATGTTCCAAAGACATTTCTAGTCTTCAGAAGATAAAGGACCAATAGTGGAAAATGAGACACAGGCTGCTATATCATGTGCCGAATTCATTGAGAAAAGACATGAAGAATTTGGAGCCCAATACCAATCTGTATAAGGGAGGAAACCTGGAATATGAATCTTAAGGATATGATCTGCGGATGTTGGATCAAAAACCTGAAAGAGAATGCTAGGTATCCAAGTTCTAAAAGTATATTTCACAGTTTATTCATTTAATGAACAGATTTTCCTAAAGACCGATGCAACTCTCTTCCCTTTTTATTTCTAGTTCAATTCTGTCGGTAGATGCGTTTTATTTATTTATTTTAACGTCTGGTCTGCAGACAAACGTTGCTCTGTTATTTAATTCATGTGATTGACGTGAAATGTTGGAGACAAGAAACGAAACATAATTTTACATATTTACATTACTACTGTACGTTGCACCTAATTCACGGTTTTGCTTACTGTTACTCATAAATTCAAGTGTTTCATTTTTTTTTATTGGCCCGTGGGTCATTTAATCAGCAAAGGGCCAACTTATGAGAACAGCCAGAGGGTCCATAGTCTAAGAAAAAGACAGCTCGTTGTACACCACCAAGAGTCAAATAGATTTTCATAAGAAATTAATTGCATTTCCACCTCACGTGACTTCTAACTTTTTTTTTTTTTTACAAACTTATTCTTTAATTCAAAATCTTACATTAAGTTTTATTTATTTTCTTTTTCTTCTAGCTAGCTAGCCACTAATTTTTAAAACTAACTAACTAACAATTTATCTAAACATTACCAAATTAAACTAAATACTACTTAAATTTTATTCTTATTTTTTAACATTCATTCATTCATTTTTTTTTTCTTTCTTTCTTAATTCTTTTGATTTATTTTAATTACTAAATTACTCTCATTTTTCTTTCCTATTTCATTTTCATCCCGGCCACTCTACTTCTTTACCTTTTTCATTTAATTAACAACTTAGCTAACCAATTTATTATCACACTAACCTTCATTTTTAATCTCGTACTTACTTAATTAAGACCCTTATTACTATAATTAATTTAATTAACTTTTTAATTAACTTATCACTGTTACCATACTAATATTATTATTTTAATCTAAATTAACACCCTAAGCAAATGAAACATTATGTTAATCCAATAAAAGCCTTTATCATTAATTCTAGATCTTTTCGGACTAGTAAACTTAAAACCTAATATAAGTTCCTTATTAATAAAATCAGGAACTATGAAATCAATTCAACCAATAAATATTCACATATTTCTATAAATGCCTCCAAGATTATTATTTTGTCTATAAAATATTATAATCTGATTTTAATTTCAAATTCAAAATTCCTTCATTCGAAGATATGAGACATGTGTCAATTGCAGATTGAATTGACATAGATATCCGTTAAAAAAATGGATACAATCTGAACGAAAGGTGCAAGTTAGCATTTAAGTTAATGAAAGGTATCATCTATAATACTTTTTGAAAAATCCAAATAACCATTTCATTAGTGCACTCTAACATACTCTACAAACGTCTCTCTCGCTTTTACCATTGTAATTAGTAATCCATGCCCATTTACTTGGCGACATATCTTTCCCTCATACATGTTGCTTTCACATATTTTTTTAGAGTTTTTAATTTCATAAAACAAGTCAGCCTAGTAAAGTTTTGTTAAAATGAGATTTTTTTTTAATTTTTTTTAAACTAGTAAACAGATTTTAAAATATGTACTCAATTGTATCACAAGTTGGATTCAAATCGTGTCGAAGTATGAGTATAAGAGTATTATATAGATTAATTACAATTCGATCTATTTAACTAAATGAGTCAAATTTTTTAAATATAATTTACTAATTTTATGTTAAATTTGTATTAAATACATGATTTCTTAAAAAACAGCCAATCTTTTACTCAAAACAAAACGTTTTCTATTATTTTTTAAGAAATTAAGGGTCTGTTTGTTAATCCTTTACACCCCAAACCCATAATCTTAAAATTCGAACACTCTGATCCATCAAGTACTACTACCTCTGTTTGGCAGACTTGAAATTTTCAACATATTAAATTATTTTAAAAATACCCCTTAAAGTTCTTTTTGAAAAAAACTGAATGCCCCTCATTTCAACCTCATTTTTTGCTTCTTTGAAGGGTATTTTCAGAATAACTGAATATATTAAAATTTTCAAGTCCTGGCCAAACAAAAATGTCTAATGGATTAGGATGTACAGATTTCAAGGTTATGGGTTTGAAGGGTAGAGGATTAACAAACATACCCATATTATCCCTCTCCCCTCCAAACCCAATGTGTCAATCGTATCATATGGACCGTCGTACCCGGCAATCAATTATTAGTGGGACAGCGCAGGAAAAAACATAAATAAAAAAAAAAGTTGTGAGACAAAAGAGAGAGTGTCAATGTTGGGCAATTATGCCACCTCGTACGATGACAGAAGGGTTGGTTGAAAACTATGTCGAGCTTAGTTTATAACAGGAATACCTAAAATTGAGGGGGTGCTCATTTAGCTAATTAAGGTAGATACGTATCCACTTTGTGCAAAAACGTGAGCTAATATTGGGTTTGAGTTCCAAAGCTCTTCCTTTGACCTACTAATTAAATGACACAAGGTCTGCCCCAAAAAACCAAAATGACAAGACAAAAGGTTTACATCATTTTCTTTGACACATTTTTAACTCACTGGTTTGGATGTAACATGCAAAGATATGTGTGCTTGATTCACTGTAAGAAATAATAATATAATTTATAATACAATATTTGATGATGCAAGTTTTATTATATAAATATTTTAGTAATGAAATATTAGAAAGTCTAATTAGTGATTATAAAATAAAACTTAAAAATTGTAATAAGGTCATTGCTTTCTCAATTCCTCTCAAGATCTTTTTATAAACAAGTCATCTTATCACAAAATGTGTTTTTTTAAATGTCATGTAATTAATACTTGTCAAATAGTCATATGTTGATTAATGAGGAAGGATACCATGAAGTAGTACTAGATTTCTGGGTTTGATATATTGAATTTTGGTAGGGGTGTACAACCGGTTGTGGTTACGATTATTCCCTAAATACCCGTATGCAACCAGGGTCCCTGATTATTTAATTTTAAATAACTGCAATCGCAATCGATAGGCTATTAATCGGTTTAATGTGGTTTTAAACTAGTTATTGAAACCTATTACTAACTAGTAACCGGTTTTCAAATAATAGGCTTTTTGGACCTTCTTTTAATTTTTTTTTTGACTATTTTAAAACTCATTTTTTGGTTATTTTTAGGGCTATTTTATACTCTCATAAAATAGAAATAACACAAAAATTAAATGTCGATAATAAAATTAATTGCACTACATAATATAGTTTTTTAAGTTTTAAATTATATATATAAGTAATTATATATGTTACCCTCTATGTCTACCTTGTGTCAACTAAAAGTGATGTGACTTTTAAAATCACCATTAAATTTATTAGCAATGATTATTGACTTTTGATCTAATGGTGATTTTAAAAGTCATGTCACTTTTGGTTGACACAAGGTAGACATGGAGGGTGACTTGTATCATTACTATATATATATATATATAACCGGTTATCCGGTTATTAACCGATTCTTTCAATACATATAACCGGTAACCGCAACCGGCTTAGGCGATTATCCGGTTATTAGCAGTTAATAATCATTTTGCTTATACACTCCTAAATTTTGGATTGTGCATTTGATTCGGCTTTGGATTTAAATATTGGATTTGGTTTTGGCAAGTAGGTTATTTCTATTTGTTTTATGATGTTGAAATGTGACTTAGAATTGAGGAAATAAACTTATTGTAGTATTTAAGTTGGAGTAATTAAAAGTTGCTAAAATAGTTGAATTTAATCCATATAATAATTCTTTATTTGTGAAACTAATTGGGTTAGAGATACTTGTAGGGTTTAGGATTTTGAGAATAAAAGAGAACCTTTTTTTTTTTTTGGTAGATTTGTGATGTTTTGTGCAAAAAAGAGAGCTATTTTTTTCTCCTTAAATTTTGGTCAAGTTATTTCACAAAAAATAGTGTGAATTATCATTTGCTAAATAGTGAGATTATATGAGTAATAGTAGAAACCCAACTACTAATATAGTAATATGGTCCAAGTTCAACGTTGGCATGCAAAATGGATGCGGTAATTCTCCATAAAAATAAAAAATTAATAAAAAAAAAGAGCAAGGCTACAATGACTATATTTTTCTCCTGTTTTGTCTATCCTACAAAGACTATACGAAAGAAAATGCTAAAACACTTGAAAGTTTATTCACAATTTATAACCAAACAATTCTCTAAACTCTAATTACTTAGGAAGGTTAAAATGGTAATGTTACTTTCAAACAAAAAGTTATTATTCCCTAGGCATCACCTCTTTTGTATATAAGCTTCATGAGGAGGAGGAAAGAAAGAGGGGTGAAATACCGTTAAAATCAATAAAATATTTTATCCAGGTGAAAACCAATAAGGGCAAAACAGTAAACTTGCACAGTAAAAAAATACTGCACTTTATTACAAAAAAACTATTCTAAAAAGCTTGCAAAAAAAAAAAGTCATTTATGGGGGACGAGTGAGTAAATAAATCAAACATAAAAAGCTTTAAGAATAGCTTTAAGGATGAGATAGAGAGTAATTTATTTCTCAAACAAAATTTCACTATTTCCGTGGCTTCTACTATTTTTTATAGCTTTAAGTATAGATATATAACAAATCATAGGTTAACTCTTCGGATTGAAAAGATATTGCGTAGGGTAAAATAGCTTTAATTTGGATAGTTTATTAATTAAATGCAAAAAGAAAGAGACTGAGAAAAAAAATAGTGGCTGGCTTGCACTATATGGGTGACCGATCTCTTTGATCAAAGGAAGTGATTAGATAATACGTGAAATATATAATTAAAATGAAAGGAAATGACATAGACAAAATTTGAATTTTGAATCTTTGCTTTGATATCATATTGAATTACCAATTATTCAAAAAGCTTAATCTAATAGAAAATATTTTATGAATTTAATCATTTAATTAATATCCTAACACGTTAACGTGATCAAATTACCCCCTTTTGCCATAAGGGTACCTCGAAGTTAGTGATCTTTGGAGGCAATCCAACCACTTCAATGACCAAATAGGTGGTTTCGCCAGCTTTGTGGCTTGTATGCAATACAAACTACCCCTTTGTTTTCTCTCTTATATGTTGTCGCATTTTGGATTGTTTATTTAAAATGGACGATGCTGGTTAGAGCTATATTGCCCCTTTCAATAACCTAAGCATTGCCCGCAATCCCAATCCTAACTCCTCTCTATTACCAAAACACTAAATACCTCCCTAAGCTATTTATTCTATTACTGCTACTAAAGAATTTATCAATAGGTTAATTCAACATCTTTCAATTACATGCACAAGATTTGTACTCTTAATCCATTAAAAATCTCTTGCATAAATATATTTCACTTAATTTACAATAAGAAAATGGTACAACATTTATCCGTATCATCATTTTATTTTTCTATTTTTTAAAATTATTATCGAATCTGTGAGTTTCATGCGTGGATTACCTAAAACTCATAAATTCAATAATAATTTTTAAAAAATAAAAAAAATTAAAGAATGACAAGAGAAAAAAAAAATGTAACATTTTTCTTTACAATATCATCACTTACTCGGGCCCCATACAATTAGAATATGAAAAAACACGTTTGGTAGACAAGAGTCCACTCAAGAATGGAAAATAATTTTTAGAATTAGGGTATTTTAGAAGAAGAAGGAAGAAAAAGAATATGAATGATATAGTACTATTTCAACTTTTTATATTTCTACTAATAGTACTTATTGATATTCCTAAAGTATTACGCTATTCCAATATGTACCAAATGGTAGGGCTAGGCTAAATCCTATAAAGAGAAACGGATCACGAAAAGGAAAAAAGAAGAAGAAGAAGATATATACAGTGACGGAGAAAACCAGATGATCCAAAAGACAAAAATGAGAAAGAAAGGGCGATTGCGTTGCATGTGCATGCAGGAAGGGGGACAAATAATAATAATAAAGCACATAACCACCTAGGTGATATCGGGCCCAAAGTAGCAAATATCGCCAGGGCCCCCCCAAGGCACAAAGAGATAGGCCGGTGTCGTACGCGTGGCTGTAGGCGACGAATCGAGAAAAAGAAGCGGAAAGAAAGCTGAAAGCGAGGCGTACAAAGCATACCACCCTAACCCGGCCCCCAAACCCTCAGATTATAGCCCTCATGGCCACATCACTCTCGGTTTGAACGCTCTCTCTCCTCTCTCTCTCTCTCTTCAGGGAGACACATGCATCAATAAACGTACGTTACAAGGACAGCAGCAGTAAACATCACGCCACACAGTACTAGCACGAGAGAGAGAGAGTGGCGTGGTAGTGGAGGTACCTGAAGACAGAGAGAGAGGTGTAATTTCAACACATTGAACGCTCTGCAGAGGACACGACACACTTGATTCTTAAGCCGTACTTGTCCCTAATTCTCTCTCTCAATCTCTCGTTCTTTTATAGCTTTTTATTTTGTGGTTCTTCTTCATTTTCCTCTTCTGCTCTGAGCGAGAGAGAGAGAGAGAGAGATGGATAGTGTTGGGCTGCAAGTGGAGGGGTTGAGAGCCGCCTTTGCAGCAGGTGAGAGCAGAAGACGGATGGACGGTGGCTTCCTAGCTGGTCACAACAGCCAAGGTTAGGTCTCGGGACTTGGGAAGACGGGTCCTTTATC
>FXXK01000172.1:281296-301742 GCA_900184695.1 Betula pendula | reverse complement strand
GATGAATGTCATTTTTATATTATTTTTTTGCATCTTTCATTTTTTTCATATTTTTCTGTGTTGTTTAAATATCGTTTTTTTTGTTTTTTTAATATTTGTGCGGTTCTATCATCACCTAAGTCTTTTTTTTTGTTATACTGTTCTCATAATGTGGCAAACAAGCAAACACTGCTGGAGTGTTTTTATTTTATTTTTCTATTCAAATCTGAGCAGGAGAGATGGAAACCCCATTACCAAGGATCGATGGACAAGCTTTGGTGTAGGGAAAAACTAAAGAAAAACGGAGAGAAAAAAGAAAAATCAAGAAAATAATTAAGACAAAAAGGAGGAAGAAGAAGGAAGGGAGGAGTACTAGAGTTATCTCACCGGCCAGGAGACAACAAGGAAGAAAAAATCTTCCGGAGTTTCTCTCTCTTCAAACAAGAGAGAGAACGGATACTGCTTGAGTGCTTGTTTTTTTTTTTTTTGATGAATAAGCAGGAAACTTTCATTCAACAAAGAAAATTACAACTAAACAGAACCACTCAAAACAACCAGCAAAGAAACAAAATCTAGGGGACAGCAACCCCCAGACCAAAACCAGAAAAGGAAAATAAAACCCATCTTTCTACAAGGCAAAACCCAGCAGAAGAGGGCTAGCCAAGCAGGTCGTTGGGGAGATTCCAGGCTTGACAAAGGAGAAGATTGTCCCTAGTTCTTCGAAATTTTCCCTTTCCCACGATTCTGGTTCTAACTTCTCATATAACTTGCTTCAAAATCTGATCCTCTGTTTTGGGATGGCCATGGTGTTTGATTTCATTTCCAACACGCCAGATATTATAAATTGTGGAGCTAAGGACAAGGCGGCATAACGTGTCATGGAGATCCTTCTTCTTCCAATGGCTACACCCCACAGTTACAACATCTGACCAAATAAAGGGAGGATTGTCCACAAGGCAGCGCACTAAGCAAGCCTTCCAAATGCGAGAGCTAAAACCACATTCAAAGAATGCTTGAGTGCTTGTTACTCACAAAGAGTAGAGAACCCAGTAGCTCTCTTCTTCTACGTGATCAAAAGCTCAATCAATGATGGGCATTTAATTTAGGGTTAAATATAAATTTCGTTCACGTAGCTTATCACTTTATTAAAAAACTCCTTGAATTTTCAAAAGTACCAAATTTGATTCATGTGCTTTTCATACTTCATTAAAATTGTTCTTCCGTCAATTTTTCGTCTATAAATTAACAATACTTGTGCAACGTAGTGTAAAAAATTCACCTAAGACCTATAAACATTTTCATGTATACATTCTCCCAAATCAGCACATCTTTTAAAACAAAAACAAAAATCAAAAAGAAAAATAAACAAAAAATTAAAAAATAAAAGAAAAAAATGGGTTGCCATTGAAGAAAAATCCTCGCTGGTGGTGATGGTAGGGTTCACTGACGACCCATCCCCATCCTCGCAGAGGTGGTTCACTAGGAACCCCTTCCCTGCAACTACCTAGCTCCTTCCACACCACAGAGATGGTGATCATGCATGAAGGAAGCCCCACCCTCCCATCCAGCGACCCTCCACCCTCATAACCACCTCCTTCTACCCTGCATAGGTGGTCATAACCATCCTTGTGACCACCTCCTACGCTTGCGATCGCCTCTATAGGGTAGGTTTCCCCATAAGCTCTACAAGGGTGTGTTGGTGTGAGGTGTCTTTCTCCCATCAATTTTGTAGATTGAGTCCTTCTCTAATTTGGAGTGTGTGGGCCATGGTAGTTTTTCATGTCTTTTGTAGCTTTGGATTTGTTCTACAATTCATCAAGCTAGAAAAGGGAGAGAGGCACCTTCTTTCATGCTCTATATAAGCATGATTTGGTTTATTGGTTTTGTTTGCCAAAGTTTGTGAGCTTTAGTGAAGAGATCAAGGAAAGGAGACAGCACCATACATAAGAAAAGAAAGGTTTTTTTTTTTGTTATTCTTTTGTAAGAAAGAGTGGGATTTGGGTGTATTGAGGCTTTGAGTTTTGAGTGGTTTCTCACTCTGTTACTCTCTTTGTACTTATTTTTTGATAATAGATTTTCTTCGGGTTGTCTTCAACAGTAGATGTAGGCTTGTTAAGCCGAACCACTTAAATCTTGGTGTCGTGTGTGATTGTTTTTAACTTTCTTCTTATCATTCGCATCTCACAAGTCTTGGGGGAAATAAAAATATTTCCTAACAATTGGTATCAAAGCTTTTGGTTCGAGTGGGAGCAATGGTAGGAGAAGAAGGAAAAACATAAAGAATCAGAAAATTTGATGGCACATATTTTGCATACTAGAAGATGCAGATCAAAGATGTACTTTATGAGAAGGATCTACATATGCCTCTTCTGAGGGAGCAACCAAATGATATGTCCAATAGCGATTGGGCCCTACTTGATTGAAAGGCCCTGACAATTATCAAGATATCGTTGTCAAGATCGGTAGTACACAACGTTGTGAAGGAGAAGACTATTGCAGGTCTAATGGCGGCTCTGTCAAGTATGTATAAGAAATCGTCGGCAAACAATAAGGTGCACTTGACGAAGAAGTTGTTCAATCTAAAGATGGCTGAAGGAGCTTCGGTAGCGCATCATCTTAATGAGTTCAATACCATTACAAATCAATTATTCTCTGTGGATATTGATTTTGATGATGAGATTCGCGCTTTGATTGTGTTGGCATCGTCACCAAATAGTTAGAAAGTTGTTTGGATGGCTGTGAGCAATTCTATAGGGAAGAGCAAGCTCAGTTATGAAGACAAATGAGATTTGATTCTAAGCGAGGAAGTTCGGAGAAAAGACGCCGGTGAAACCTCGACTTCTAGTGTAATCCTAACCTCGAGACAAGAGATACAGAACAAGACAGGAACTCTGACGGGAGCAGATCAAAATCCAAAAAGGGTAGAAGCAAGTCCAGATTTCGATGACAGCTGGAGTGTTGGAATTATGGCATGATTAGCCACTTTAAGAAAAATTGTAGAGAACCAAGGAAGAAGACTGGGGACGACTTTGCAAACGTCGTGGTAATAGAAAATATACAGAATGTACTAATTTTCTCTGTTAATAGTCCTCTTAACTCTTGGGTCTTGGACTCAAGAGCCTCTTTTTATATCAATGCGATTCGTGAAGTACTCGAAAACTACATTGTTGGAGATTTTGGAAAAGTGTACTTAGCTGACGAAATGCCTCTAAATATCATGGGCATAGGCAATGCTCGCATTAGAGTGCAGAGCGATTCGGTTTGGAAGTTGCAAAAGGTTAGACACATCCCAGAGCTGAAGAAGAACCTGATTTTAATGGAACAACTTGACGATGAAAGACATACCATAAAATTTCACGGTGGTCAGTGAAAAGTATGCATGAGAGCCAAACTCTTGGCTTGGGGATATAAAATAGGTACTCTCTGTTTGACTACTAATACGAGAGATACAATTGCAGTCACAGTTTTAAAGGGTGACTCTAAGCTATGGCACCTAAGGCTTAGGCATATGAGCGAGAAAGAGATGAAGGTATTTCTGTCAAAGGGGAAACTACTAGAATTGAAGTCAGTTGAGTCTGATTTGTGTAAAGATTGCATCATAGAGAAGCAGAAGAAAGGTGAGTTTCATGAATGTTGATAGAACTTCGAAGCCTAAAAAGTTGGAGTTGGTACACATGGATTTGTGGGGTCCTTCCCTAGTGGCATCTCTTGGAGGCTCGCAGCAGAAAGTTATAGATTTACTTCTTAAAGCAAAATTTTAATGTATTTGAAGTTTTTAAGAAGTAAGACCATGATAGAGATAGAAACTGGTCTGAAATTGAAATGCCTAAGATTAAACAATGGAGGAGAATATGAAGACGGGGGCTTTAAACAGTTCTATGCGATAAATGAGATTAAGATGCAGAAAACTATCCTAGGAACACCACAACAGAATGACATCGCTGAGCGCATGAATAGAACCCTTAATGAGCGTGCAAGGAATATGAGGTTGCATGCTGGGTTGCCAAAAACCTTATGGGCAGATGCGATGAACACTACTACTTACTTGATAAATAGAGGACCCTCTGTGCCTCTGAGCCGCAAACTACTTGAAGAAGTTTAGAATAGAAAGAAGGTAAATCTTTTTCACTTGAAAGCTTTTGGTTATGTCTCGTATGTTTACATTGAATCTGATGCTCGTAGCAAGTTAGATGCTAAGTCTAAGAAATGCTATTTCATTGGCTATGAGGATGAGGCATTCAGGTATATGTTTTGGGATGATCAAAACCAGAAGATCATTAGAAGTAGGAATGTTACTTTTAATGAAATGGCTGTGTACAAAGACGGTTCGAATGCATAATCAATCAATGCAGAATTAGAGGCTGAGAAGTCTGATTTTATCAGCTTGGATGAGATTCCTAATGGTGTAGCTCAAAGAAGGAACTCATAAGTTGATGAGGATCCAGAAGCTGAACAAGATCCTGAAGTTGAAGAAACTGAAGAACAATAGACTGCGCAGAGAACACCTACAATGGCTGTCCGAAGGTCTAAAAGAACCACTAGACCTCCATAGCATTTTTCACCCTCTCTGTTCTACATTTTGTTGATAGATTTCGGTGAGCCAGAGACGTATGATGAAGTCTTGCAGGTTGAAAATTCAACTAAGTGAGAATTAACCATGAAGGATAAGATTGACTCATTGATGACTAACCAGAGATAGGAGCTGATTGAGTTGCCAGTAGGTAAGAAGGCTTTACATAATAAGTGAGTGTTTAGAATAAAGGGTGAACATAATGGTAGCAAGCGCTACAAGGGGAGATTGGTTGTCAAGGGCTTTCAGCAAAAGAAAGGTATTGACTTCATCAACATATTTTCACCATTGGTGAAGATGACAACCATTAGACTAGTACTGGAAATTGTGGCAGCAAAGAATCTACATCCTGAGCAGTTAGATGTGAAGACAGCATTCCTTCATGACGATTTGGAGGAAAAAATCTATATGAGGTAGCCACAAGGATTCGCAGTGCAGGGAAAAGAAAGTCAGGTAGGCAAACTAAGGAAGAGCTTTTATAGCCTAAAACAAGCTCTAAGAAGTTTGACAGCTTCATGTGTAATACTAGGTTTATGAGGTGCTATGCAGATCATTGCTGTTATGTGAAGAGTTTTGAAAATTCTTATATCATTCTATTGTTGTATGTGGATGATATGCTCGTTGCGGGGGCCAGTATTAAGGAGATTAACAATTTGAAGAAAGAGTTGTCAAAACAGTTTACAATGAAGGATTTGGGAGCTGCTAAACAAATTCTTGGGATGAGAATCATCATGGACAGAGACAATGGTACATTGAAGATTTCACAAGCAGAATATGTAAATAAGATTCTCGGCAACTTTAGCATGGATGGAGCTAAGCCGGTAAACACACCCTTGGGAAGTCAATTCAGACTAACTAAGGATCAGTCACCAAAGATGGATCAAGAGAAGGAATACATGAGCAGTGTTCCCTGGAGTGTCCATGTATCTACTCACAGCTCCCACTACATGTGCAATATCCAGTCTGAGAGGAACTTCATATGTCCCTTTGCTTTATAGGAGCAAATTTGAAGCTACAGGGCTACGTGAATGTTGATCTAGTGGATGATGTTGATAGTAGGAAGAGTACTATAGGGTTTGCATATACCCTGGGTGGTACAACGATGTGTTGGGCCTCAAAGTTACAGAAAATTGTGGCCCTTTCTACCATAGAAGCTGAATACATGGCTATGATAGAAGCCGAGAAGGAGATGGTTTGGCTAAAGGGTTTATTGGATGAGCTGGGTAAGAAGAATGAGAAGAACGTTCTACACGGTAACAATCAGAGTGCTATTTTTCTTGCGAAGAACCCGGCATATCATTCAAGGACGAAGTACATTCAATTGAGGTATCACTTTATATGTTCACTACTGGAAAGCGAATAGTTGTTACTTGAGAATGTTCGTGGTATAGAGAATTCAGTAGACATGTTTACAAAAGGTGTGACTGTTGAGAAATTGAACCTATGTTCAGTTTCAGTTGGTCTTCAAGCTTAAAGACAGGTGGAGGAGACATCCGGAGAAGATTCATTCTTTTGCGACTTGATGGAATTCAAGTCAAGTGGGAGATTGTTGGTGTGAGGTGTCTTTCATCAATTTTGTTGATTGAGTCCTTCTCTAACTTGGAGTGTGTGGGCCATAGTAGTTTTTTATGTCTTTTGTAGCTTTGGATTTGTTCTACAATTCAAGCTAGAAAAGGGAGAGAGCCACCTCCTTTCATGTTCTATATAAGTATGATTTGGTCCATTGGTTTTGTGTGCCAAAGCTTGAGAGCTTTAGTGGAGAGAGAGGAAAGCAGAGAGCACCATATACAAGAAAATAAAGGTTTTTTTTTTTTGTTATTCTCTTGTAAGTAAGAATGAGATTTGGATATATTGAGGTTTTGGGTTGAGTGGTTTCTCACCCTATTACCCTTTTTGTACTCATCTTTTGATGGTAAATTTTCTCTGGGTCGTCTCAGTAGATGTAGGCTTGTTAAGCCGAACCACTTAAATCTTGGTGTCATGTGTGATTGATTTTTTGCTTTCTTCTTATTATTCGCATCTTATGGGTTTTGGGAGAAATAAGAAATATTTCCTAACAGGGTGGGGTGGGTTTTCGGGGAACTGCATGTTGCAACGCAGTGTAATGGGTCGCCACATAATTAACACATACAAAACTATTCCCAAAACCCAGAACACAATTAAAGATTTGAGGTAATTAAAATAAGAGAAAACATAACCTTTGAGTTTTTTTTTTTTCTTGAAAACTAAAGAAAATACTACATATATAAGTTGTGTTCTAAGCTGTCTTAAGTGAGTTTATATAGAAAATCAAGTCCAAACTCTACTAGGAAAGCAAAACAAAATGAAATTGCTAGTTTGTGTTTAAACGGATAAAAGTCTTGTTCGAATGAAACCTTGCAATAAAGTCCCGTGGTCGAACGAGCTTCGACCGGATATTGGCAGAACGTCTCAAGTTTTGGTAAAATGCAACACTCGGTCAAATGAGCATTGACCGAGACTCTCAAGAATTGTTTTTTTATTTTTTATAACGACCCATTTTTACCAGTAAACGTTAGAATTAGAAAATATTCATGAAGTATGGCTTTGCAACCCTTTGAATAAGCTTTCCAACGCCTCCAAGATTGTCTTTATCTGATATTAGAATCTCAAGATATGACATTTTTATTATGATGGATCTACCTGAAATCTTGCCTACATCATCTTCCAGGGTTGGAAAAAATTTGTCCCTGAATTCCAGTCGTCTTTGCCTCGATCTTTTGGATGTCCAATTAATCCCTTTCATCCCATCCTTCTCAATAGCAAAATAAACCAAAAGAAAAACGACTTGCAACCAATCACAAAATAATTTTGAACAGTAATTCTAAAATCCTTTACACTAACTTTAGATACTTCAATTTTCACTTCCTTTATTTATCTTCTCAAACTCAATCTCTACTAAAATCTCCCAAAAAAAGGATCACTTATTTCTTTTCCTCTAAAATAAAAACTTTCCTCCATCACACAAAAATCAACATCAAAATCATTATTAAGTGAACTTGATAGTAAATTTTCAATTACAAGAAAATAAACAAAACTACTTCATTCAAAACCCAACTCAGATATTTCACTCTTTGGGCTTTCATCAAATACATGATAGACATCATTTTCTTAAAAAAAAAATTACTATATTTACCGAAAGACTTACCTCTTCCAATAGATCATCTTCATCATGATAGATGTTGTAGATCAATGGAGAGGCCCAATCTATCAAAAAGTCTTCCACAACAATTTCATCTTTCTCCTCCACATGAGATGGATATAAGGCTTGCTAACAACAGTCAAGGCAGGACACAGCTAAACTAGCACATTAAGTTGACCGCTTCACAAAATGCAGATTTAGTTGACCGCTTTATCGTTAGCATTGGTATACAAGCGGAGCAGTTATTAACCACTAATCGTTAACAACCGCTAACCACCTAGGCCGATTGCAGTAACTGGTTATAGGGATTGACCAAAGCAGTTAATAACTTGGTAACCGGTAACTGCCGGTTACGGTTAACCGCTAATTAACCTAACAGTTGCGGTTGTGATTATTTAAAAATGAATAACTGCCTAAACAGGTTACGGTTAGTATGAAATAATCACAATCACAACCGGTTGTATACACCTTTAGCACGACCCATGGTGGCAAATTGTTTGGTTAGTGCCCCAATTTGTTCAAATTGATCACCAAACCGATCAACTTGCTCCTCCAATCGTTGCAAACATGTTGTCAATTGATTATCATGTGTTGCCTCTTCGCGCTCATATACATCGCCAAAAGTTGCATGTCTGTTTTCTCATTCTCGTGCTTCTCTTCATGCTATGATAGGAAAGAAACTTTGAGATCTGATACCAACTGATGCAACTTGGTGTGGGTTAGAGAATTAACACACATAAAACTCATAACTCTTCCCAAAACCATGAATACAATCAAGGGTTTGAGGCAAAATAAAAGAAAATTCAACCTTTGAGTGTTACTTATTGAAAACTGAAGAAAATGCAACATAAGTTGCGGCCTAAGTTGTTTTAAGTGAGTTTATATAGAAAAACAAGTCCAAACCCTACTAGGAAAGCGAAAAAAAAAAGAAACTATCGAGTCATGTTCGAATGGATAAAAGTCTCGTTCAAACAGAACCTTGCGATAAAGTCTGATCGAATGAACTTCGACCAGCTATCGACCGAACATTTTGAATTTTTGTAAGATGCAGCACTCGATCTAACGTGCATCAATCGTTTTGACCCAGTAAATTTTGGAATTGAAAAATCTTTATGAAATATGAACTTTGTAGCCATTTAAATAAGGTTTCTAACGCCATCAATATTAACTAAGAGTGTACAAGTGAGATGGTTATTAACCGAAAATAATTGGGTAACCGGACAAACCGAAAAATCGAAAATAACTGCAACTGGGTAGGCCGATTGTAGTTACCTATTATTACTTCCCAAAATCGGTTATTAACTGGGTAACTGTTTATATATTATATATATATATATATAATATATATATATATATATATATATAGTTGCATAATAAGGGATTTGTAATGTTATTTTTTCTATGTAATTTTTATGGTTTTTTTTTTTAATCTATTAAGTTTATGTGTTATTTTTATGTCATTTAACATTTATAATTTTATTTTATGGGACTATAAAAATAGCTCTAAAAAGAATTGAAAAGTGAGCTTAAAATAGCCCAAAAAGAGGTAAAAAAAATTAAAAATGACCCATAAATCAAAACTGGTTACCGATTTAAAAATCGGTTATTAGCAACCGCAACGGGGACCCCGGTTGCAATTGTGGTTATTGCTCAATAACCGCAATTGCAACCGGTTATACACTCCTAAATTTAACTCCATATGAAATTGTAATATGAGAATATGACCTTTTTATTATGACGAATATGCTAGAAAATTGGCATGCAACATCCCACCACCACCAACTCAGGGATTTTCCCCCATCGCCACTCCTCCCACCCCTTTAGTTTTTTTATTTTTTATTTTATTTTTTGTTTTAAAGGATATGTTATAGCAATGTTTTAGAGGTCATTCTTGGTTTTTTGTACACGTGGTAACAAAAATTCATTAGTTTTTTAGACGGAAAGATCATTTTGATGAATTGGATTAAATTTGTCACTTTAATTTATTTGTCAAGTTCTTATTTCACTTAAAAAAAAAAAATTAGCATGGATTTAAGTGATGTGAGTGGTGGTTTATTTGCTCCGCATTAAGGCTCTGTTTGTTAAAACCTCTAGTTTTTTTTTTTTTGGAATAGTAATAGAAGTGAATGATATGAAACAAAGTAAGAATAATGTTATAAATTTTTTGTATGGAAAAATGAAAAAGTTTTGTTTTTTAGTGAGTTTTTTATTTGAATAGTAATAAAAAGTGAGTGATGTGATATAAAAGTAAAAAAAGTTGTTAAAAAGTGATTGATGGAATATTAAAAGTGGTGTTGATTTTGAGGGAGAAAAAAAAAGGGGAATGGGTAAAGAAGTTAACAAACATAGCCTACTTAAACCAAAAAAAAAAAGAAAAAAATGTCATTAAAATTCATAAAACTCCTTTGGTTTTCAGTTCTGTATTTCAGACTCATGCAAATGGCTGTGAGATCTATCAGTATCTCCCATTGAGCCAGTAATTTAATCACTTAATTTTGTCCCAAATATCTTCAAGTCAGTCATCACTGAAATGGGTTTCTATTATATATGTTTGTTAACTATTTCTGGTTCTGATGTTAAACTTACTCTGTTATGATCTTAGGAGCGAAAGATGATTTGTATACTGAACTGTGGCTGGCATGTGCTGGCTCTCATGTTTACGTTCCGCGCGTTGGGGAGAAGGTTTTCTACTTCCCTCAAGGTCACATGGAACAGGTTCCATTCTCTTCTGTCCCCCTTTTTCTTCCCGCATGTGGCTTCTCCTCTTGTTTTTTTTGCAGCTCACTCTAACCAAAAAGAAAGCATTTTAAGAAAAGGGGCAGTTAGGTTTTGGGAGAAAAGACATAAAAAAAAGTACCTGAGAAAGAAAAGACTTGGGCACACATGATTTGATGGAACACCAAATCACATAAATATATATAGATAATTAGATATGATAAAAAGACGGTGACACGTTTATGAATGTGTGATTTGATTATGAGAAATGTTTGCTTTCATTTTCTTGTATATCTTTTGTCCATCTCCATACAAGATATGTGCAAATTTATTGTTGAATCTATAGGATCTTCCTATAAATTCAATGGAAGATTTGCAAAAGAGATGGACAAGAGATGTGATAGAGAATGACACCAAACATATCTCTTTGATTTTATATAGATGGTATGAACTTAAAAGACGAACATTTTGTGCACATTTGGTTTTTTATGATAGTTGCATTGCCCTATTTCATTCATTATAGGCAGCAGGCAGGAATGTTTACTAGGGCTGGGGCAGATATCTTTGAGAGGCAGAGGACAAGATTTAGGAGGCGACTTGGAGGTTGTGAAAAAGATAAAAAAGTGGAGGAGAAAGAGAGAGAATTTGAGGGGAGGAGATGGAAGAAAGTTACATGATATCAAAACAGTGATCCTCATCGAATCTTAACATCATAAATTTTCTCCTATTTTAATTAAATATTTCACGTGTTAAATCTCATTTATTAAAAGGAAGCCTGAGTCCAAATGTAAATCCCCACAGATACACATTTATATTCCAGTAGCAGCCAATATTCCCTGTATGTTTTAAATAAGTGACATCTTTGCTTGCATATTATCATGTGGCAACATTATTGTTCTGCTTGCTTATCTGGATTCATACTTGGTTATATGAAATCTGGTATAGGTTGAGGCTTATACCGACCAAGACTGTATGACGGAAATGCCAATTTACAATTTATCTTCTAAGATCCTTTGCAAGGTTGTTTATGTTCAGCTAAAGGTACATCATCTCCATCTTTTTTCTTTATAATCCATTCTTTTATTTGCTTTCAACCGTGTCTTTGAAATGGGATTTGAGGATACTTTAAGTGGACCTCTTTATAATCCATTTGGTTTTGCAGGCTGAGGCGCAAACAGATGAGGTGTTTGCTCAAGTTACTTTGCTTCCAGTGGCAGAGGTAAGCTAATGAGTGCTGAGATGTTCAAGGGGTCTGACATATATTTGTGCATAGCTCAATGGTCTCTTATCTTATTTTACTTGAGGCACATTTCGAAGTCACAGGAACCTGAGATTAGTAGATTTTCAAAGCCATTCAAATTGTGAGCTTGAGAGTTCTGTTCTCTTTACAGGATTTGTAGTAGTTCCAATGTTTGCCTGTGCATGCAAGAAGATACCGTCTTTCATCGGGTGTTTGGAAACTGGAACAAACCAATTTCCTGTCCTCTACGATCCTACCACAAGATCTTTGTATTTTAACTTATGAAATTAGGATTCTAGCTGATTTTCTCTTATTATATCGAGGTTGTAAGAAATTTTCTGAGAATTAACCTCAATTCTAGTTTTTTTGATAGCATTTTAAAACTTCTGGTGGTGATGCCCATTCATGAGTTTTGATCTTGAATTGTTTCATCTTCAAGTAATTTCCATCTTCTCCTACTACTTCTGTCGGTTACAAAATATTGTATTGCTTTGACTTGTTGCAGCAAGATGAGCTAAGTTCGGAGGATGAAAATGCTGTGTTATTGCCTCATAGAGTTGGTGTGTGCTCCTTTTTCAAAAGGCTCACTCCTTCTGATACAAGCACACATGGTGGATTCTCTGTTCCCAAGCAACAGGCTGTTGAGTGCTTCCCACCTCTTGTTAGTATCCTCGTCAGGACTTTTATCTAAAATATCTCCTTTGAGAACCTTATGACAGACAGCATGTGTGGAAAAAACAAATTGACTGACATTAAGTTGTTTGGATTAGAGTTTAATTAGGCTTACATGAGGTATTTTCTGAAAGACTAAAGAGTAGTTGATTTTTGCTTCTCTGGCATAATTAGCTTGTAACAGTATGAAATACCATCCAAACCCATTTTCTCTTCTTTCTATTCGAATTATTTGCAAGAAATTAAAAAAAAAAAAGAAAGTATGTTATGTTATTCCTTTGCATTTTGCCAGTACTTGTACTAACAGAATCTTCTATCACATTCTCTTCCTTATGGAATCAATTGTACTTTGACAAGTTTGTTTCAAATATTGGATAAGAATCCGGCTCATTCATATGTTCTTGGTGTTGTTGTAGAACATGTCTCAACAACCACCTGTACAGGGACTGGTCGCCAAAGACTTGCAAGGGTTTAAATGGCACTTTCGCCATATTTATCGCGGTATGCTTACTAAGATTATTTCATCTTGAAGCATCTGTGCCTGTAATAATCTTTGCATTAATTTCAGTGCTTTGATGAATCACAAACAAAACATGGGTGTTTGGGCATTCCGTGGAAATTGGATCAGTTCACTGTGATTTACATGTCATTTAAACACACAAGTTGGAGGCATTGCCATGATTACCACGTTAACATAAAAAAAAAGGTTGTTTGTTGAAATTTGAAATACTCTTATTTGAAGCAGCGGACTTGAAAATAAAAAGAGACTCATTTATGTGGTGAAAAATTGTCATGGGCTAAGTTTGAGTCCTATATGATACACAATGGACCAATGTCTTAAGAACCACAATTGATATCTCTGATAAGTTGTCTAGGGTTTGGAGAATATCTCTTATGCATTTTTCATACTTAAACACCTTTAGTTTTAAGCTGCATTTCTTCACTGCATTAAATGTAGGTCACCCAAGGCGGCACTTGCTCACTAGTGGTTGGAGTACCTTTGTGACTGCAAAGAAGCTTGTTGCTGGGGATGCATGTATCTTCCTGAGGTTCTCTCTCTCTCTCTCTTTCTCTCTCTCATGTCTGTGGGCAATGTTCTAGTCTTTTTTTTTGGGGAGGATGTATTTCCTAGCATTTCTTGAATCTAAGTAGGCATTATATCATGGAACATAATATTTAATTTGTGGAAGGAATTTCTAATACTTTGCTGTCTTCAATTGTTCGATTATCTCTCAGTCTGTTACATGAATAACTATTATTATTTTCACTATTACTAAAATATTGTTATTATTTTTATTTATTATTATTCTTGCTTAGCAGAGGAGAAAATGGACAACTTCATGTTGGGGTCCGCCGTGCAATTAAACAACTAAATAATGTACCAACATCTGTCCTATCTCGCCACAGCATGCAACATGGCATACTTGCCAGCGCTTTCCATGCTGTTACTTCTGGAACCATGTTTACTGTGTACTACCACCCTTGGTAAGCTGTAGACATCCAGTAAGGGTTTACTCTGTACCTCTGAAAGTATTATTGGGCACACAGATTCTTTTTGGAAGTAATTGAGGAACCATTTAATTCATCTTCTGCAGGACAAGTCCTTCTGGATTTATCATACCTTTCTTTCAGTACATGAAGTTAAATAAAAGTGTCTATTCAGTTGGAACGAGGTTTAGAATGCAGTCTGATGGTGACGAATGTTCAGAAAAGAGGTAATTAAGCCAAGCTTTTCAGGACCACTTGGCTCTATCTTTCACAATTAGTCCTTTTGGGATTCTTGCTTATTTCAAATTCTAATGAAGGCATATCACTTCAACCCTTACCACCCCCTCCAAAGAAAAATAAAATAGACATACAGCATTACTAGTGCTTAACCCCATGCGGTTTAGAAGAATGAGTGAAGATGCTTTAATTGCAGGGTGTGACATGCTATGACTTATAATAGTAAGAATGGTTAGATTAAAATAGTTATCGCAGATAATCTTCCCACTTTTGAAGCATATATTTGCCCTCTATATTCTTTTGACTGAATGTTGTTGCTGTGTCAACCAGACCTACAGGTACTGTAGTTGGTATTGAAGATATTGATTGTATTAGGTGGCCTGGTTCAGAATGGAGATGCCTCAAGGTAACAAGCCCTTTTCATGATTTTCAAGATGCCTCTTGGCCCCTTAAACTGATATTTTGTAGTTTCAGTAATTCTTCTGCTGAATTACATTTTAGATCAAGTTATCTCTCCTTTCAGGTGCAGTGGGATTCCACATCAAACACATTTTTGCATCCTGAAAGGGTTTCTCCTTGGAACATTGAGCTGATAGAATCAACCAACAAGAAGCCCCCTCCCAAGAAGAGGACACGGTCACTTGATTCATCATTGCCTGGGTTTTCTAGCTATACCAGAGATGGTCTGTGACCCTCATTTATCTTCTGTTTTGAGTTTCAAACTTGGAAGGTTTCTCTAGATTTTGGAAAAGCTGGAAGATATTTTTTTACTAGTCTATGTCTATATCCTCAACTGGAGTATATTTTCTTATTAATCATATTTCTTTTTCTATTAGGCTTATTTCAGAGTCCGGTTGAGTATGCACCTCTGATACAAGAAAAGGTCTTGCAAGGTCAAATAAACAGGAAAACAGGTGCTCAAGAACTGGATGCACAAACCTCAGCCATATTACCACATTTGATACCCCCATCAGATCCTGATTGGGGCTACATGCATTTGGGATTGGAGAATCAGCTATGTCATCCAATGCATGACCAGCTTTACCGACTTAGCAGCAACACAGTGCCATCTCCTAGTGGAAATATGGCTGCTCCTTGCCCTGCTTACCGGTGGCCGCCAATATTTACTACTTACGCAGTTTGTGACGATGTTGGAGTTAGCAGAAACATTTCAGTTTCAAATGTCACCACTAGCAATACTGGTTCTCAGGAATGGAGGGCTACTGAATCAAGGGATGAGAATGAAGCTCCTCTTTCCCCACCAACCGGCCGTGAGAGATGCATGCTCTTTGGAGTCAATTTAGTTAATAGTCACTCGGAGCTCCCTTCACCACAAGTTGCCAATTATTGTGACCTTTGTAGTCCTTGTTCTTTCTCTCCAACATCTCACTCAAGTGTTTCTGAAACTATCCAGGTTTCAGAGCCCTCTAAGGACATCTCTGGTGTCCTTCTGGAGAAACAATGTGAAAATTGCTTTGTCACTAGCAGGCGTTGCACAAAGGTACTTTTTTTGTGTAATTGCTTTAATATAATGTTTGGAACAACTTCAAGGGAAAATAATACTAATTGAGTTACATGTATTGAACTTTCATGGTAAGTTATCAGATTGTGGTTAAGCAACATCAAACAAAGTAAAGTGCCTGCAATTCTAGTATAAGCAAGTAATCACTTAATTTCTAGAATTGTTAAATGGGGACTCGTGTGGAAGCTTTAGAATGATAGTGCTTAGTTGAAGTTACACATACATATCATTCAGATTTGATTCTTTTATTGACAACAAATTCGTCTTTTAAGGCCATTCTTCTTTGAAGTTGCCTTAGAAGGATAGCAGTGCAGGCATGGAATCTAAGTTGCTTCCTTAATGTGAGAAAACTAATCTTGAGGATCTGTGAAATGTACTCTTCCAGGTGCTCAAGTATGGAACTGCTCTTGGAAGATCAGTTGACCTCATGCGTTTCGTTGGGTATGATGACCTCATTTCTGAGCTTGACCAGATGTTTGATTTCCAAGGAAGCCTGATTGATGGAAGCAGTGGATGGCATGTAACCTTTACAGATGATGAAGGATACATGATGCTGATAGGAGATTACCCATGGCAGTTAAGAACCAAAACCTATATCAGTCTTAGATAATATGCATTAGGTGGTGGTATTTTGAGTTAGATCTGATATTGGTATGACTGGCTAATTTGGTGTTATTGGTTTTATTTATGCAGGGAATTTTGCCTCATGGTCAGCAGGATGTTCATCTGTCCAAAGGAAGAAATTGACAAGCGAATACAAGAAATTGGAATGATTGATTTTGGTCCTGATCTGCATGTAGGTAGGGCAGACAGAATTTGCCCATGAATATTGATTTTGTTATCACCCTTTGCTGACAATGGAACAAATGATGTTGATTTGAAGACGGGATAGAATAGTTCACAGACTGAGTGCCTATTTGGTTTAGCAATTTCAAAACATGAAGTTTGAAATAATAATTATTTTAAAATGCAATTAATGAAAATGCAGTTAAGCGTTTGATAAAATTGCGGTTTTGCAGTTATAATCACGGCTCTATCCTTAAAATTGTGTGTTTTACCTATAATTTGAAAACGCAGCTAAGCGTTTGATAAAAATTTACGTTTTCAAGTAGCCATATTTTTTAAACATACTCTCAAATGAGGCACTGTACACAATTTTGTTTAAAAACGCTTGTTTGGTTTGCGAAAGCACATGGCAAAATACAACGATAAAATCATATTACGACTTTGTTATATCTTATAAGTGATTTGCTAAGAATCCCATAACAAACTTTCATAGTAAAGACATTTATCACCTCAAAGAAAGTGTCTTTGATATGTCTCAAAGGCACTATTCATATCCTCACTCAAATTAATTCTCTTTTAAACTTCTTTGCCTTAACAATATGGCTCTTGACCTGCGTGATGCTAGAACTATATTGACCACATCAACCGCTATTAAAAAACTACTAGCTCGTATATTTGTACCGTAACCAGAAATTCTATGGATTTCCAAAGTAAAATAGTGGATTTTTATTTTTATTTTTTAAATATTTGGGATTTAGGGTCTTTTAGACATAAGGTTTGGGGTCAAAGGTTTTTTTTTTTTTTTTTTTTTCAAAAGTTATAATTTTATATGGATGTACCAAGATCAAAGCCACCAACATAAGAATATGGGAACTTTATAAGAAAAACATCGAGCACAAAAGGCTTTAAAAATATACAGGTTTTCTTAAATGTAAAGCTCCGACTTTTATACAAGTCACAAAGCAGAATCTATATATATATATAATAGCCGAATCACATATTAAAGTGCTTAGAATTGTAACACGTGACATGAACCCATAATTTTTAAGCAAAAAACTCGTTTTTTAACCCATAATTTTAAACATTGAACTAGTCAATTAAGTAGAACCGGTTCAACTGAACCGGTTCTCTTCTTCTTCTTCTTCTTTTTTTTTTTTTTTTTTTTTCACTTGTCGCTCTTTCTCTTTCTCTCAATTTTTATCTCTCTTCCACCTCTATCCTCTTTTTTTTTTTCTTTTTTTCTTTTTTTTTACGTCTAACTCTCTCTCTCTCTCTCTCTCTCTCTCTTTCTCTTTCTCTTTCTCTCAACTATTATCTCTCTCCCGTCTACATTTTTTTTTTTTTTTTTCACTTCTCTCTTTCTCTACATCTAACTCTCTCTCTCTCTCTTTCTTTTTCTCTCAACTTCTATCTCTCCCCACGTCTATCTCTCTCTCTCTCTCTCTCTTTTTTTTCTTTTTCTCTCCACTTCTCCCTCTCCCCACGTCTATCTCTGTCTCTTTTTTTTTTTTTCTTTTTCTTTTTCTCTCCATTTCTCTCTCTCCCCACGTCTCTCTCTCTCTCTCTCTCTCTCTCTCTCTCTCTCTCTCTCTTTTTTCAATTTGTATTATATATGTGGGTATATTTTTTCTTTGAAAAAAATTGTAACTTTAGAATTAAGATATCCACTTCATATTATATATGTGGGTATACTTTTTCTTTGATAAAAATTGTAACTTTATAATCAAGATAATAAATTTTTTAAATTTTTAGTAGGCTAATGGAAGATTATAGTATATTTTAGTTTAATTTTTGTGTTTTGTACTATTAATCTAAATTATCAATACTCATACGATCTCATCCCATTTGTTGCGATTGTTTAACTTTTGTTTTTTATATTGTTAATCTGGATTAGCAATATTCATAGCTACCTATTTGTTGCAGTTTAAGGAAAAAGATAAATTTTTTGTGTTTTTAGCTATCCATGTATAGATCTGAAACTAATGTTTTGTACCTTTGATAAAAATATCACAATTCTTTCCAAAAAATTGTGATCGGATGTTAAATTTATTTTATTTGTAAGTAGTTTATTTTTTATTTTTGAATTTTTAGTGGGCTAATAGAATATTAGTGTATTTTTGTTTGACTTTTGTATTTTGTAGTTAATCTGGATAACAATACTTATACTCTATACCGTTGTTACAATTTAACAAAAAGATAATTTTTTTATCTTATATTTTTAAGCTATCCATATATAGATATGAAACTATTGTCTTATTCTATTATATGTTGTTCGTTGAATAAAAATTACATCTTCAGAATTAAGATAATAAATTTTTGAATTTTTAGTAGACTAATAGAAGACTAATTAGTGCGTTTATTTGATTGTTATGCAACAAAAGGAACATAAACTTTTTTGAAACACCAAAGAGATGATTAAGCGGTGAACTTTGAGTGAAAGATTTCGTTTTATTACGTATCATAAAAATATTTCTTTTCATTTAAAGTACTCCCATGAGAACAAAAATTTAACATGTTTTAATTTAAATGGATTAAACTAAAATATAAGATCTTATGTTTAATTCATCTGAATGTTTTATGTGTTTTTCTTATTATTATTATTAATTTATTATTATTTTTTCATTTGTATGGCTTGCTCAGACTTTCACACATTTTTTGGAAGTACTTTTTGTGATTTTGAAAGCAAAAGAAGGCAAAAATTTATTTATTAAAGATTCATGCTAATTTTCTATTGATGGTTTGATAATCAGAACGTAGGTTTTAATTCTTGCTTTTTTTCTTTTTTTTTTTTTCCCTTTCTTTATACTTCTTTTCATTTTAAATTACTCCCGTGGGAACAAAAATTTTAAAATGATTCAATTTATATGGATTAAATGAAAATCAAGTGTCTTATGTTTTAATTCATTTGAACATTTAATGAGATTTATTTTTTTCGTTTGTGAGACTTATTTGAATTTTCAGTCATTTTTTGAAAGTGTTTTTCTGCTTTTAAAAGCAAAATGAGACGAAAATTTATTTAATTGTTATACAGAAAAGGAACAGAAACGCTTTCAAAAGATAATTAAGCATTAAATTTTATATGGATTATAGTGTATTTTTGTTTGACTTTTGTGTTTTGTATTGTTAATTTGTATTAGCAATACTCATACTATATGTCGTTTATTGCAGTTTAATGAAAAATATAATTTTTTTTTTGTTGTATTTTTTAGCTATCAAGATATAGATATGAAATTATTGTTTTATGCATTTGATAAGAATAACACAACCCATTCCAAAAAATTGTGATTGTGTATTAACTGTATTTTTAAGTTGTTTTATTTTTTCAATTTGTACTCTATTTATATGTTTCTTCTTAGAAAAAAATTATAACTTCAAAATTAAGATAATAAATTGTATGGATTTTTAGTAGACTCATGCAAGACTATAGTTTTTTTATTTGATTGTTGAGCAACAAAATGAACATAAACTCTTTCGAAACACCAAAAAGATAATTAAACGTTAAACTTTGAGTGAAAGATTTTGTTTTAATTGTATTCATAAAACACTTCTTTTCATTTTAAAGTACTCATATGAGAACAAAGATTTTAACATGTTTTAATTTAAATAGATTAAACTAAAATAAAAGGTCTTATGTTTTAATTCATTTGAATGTTTATGTGTTTTTTTTTCTTTTTTCTTTTTTCATTTATACGGCTTACTCAGATTTTCATGCATTTTTTGGAAGTAATTTTTTGTAATTTTGAAAGCAAAAGAAGGCAAAAATTTATGTATCTAAGATCCCTGCTAATTTTTTATTGATGGTTTGATAATCAGAATCTAAGTTTTAATCTTGCTTTTTTTTTTTCTTTTTTTATTTCATTTCATTTTAAACTACTCCCATGGAAACAAAAATTTTAACATGATTTAATTTACATTGATTAAACGAAAATCAAGTGTCTTATATTTTAATTCATTTGAATGTTTTATGAGATTTCTTTTTTCGTTTGTGAGACTTATCTGAATTTTTGGTCATTTTTTGAAAGTGTTTTTTCCGTTTTTGAAAACAAAATGAGACAAAAATGAATTTGATTGTTACGC
>FXXK01000172.1:262702-274699 GCA_900184695.1 Betula pendula | reverse complement strand
ATGACTTTTTTAAAAAAAAATAAAAAATAAAAAAAATCTTTGATTCAAAGTCTTAACTTAATATTTCTTTATTAATTATTCTAACTAACTGACCACAAATTTTAAACAAACTAAATAACAATCTATTTAATATTAACTAAATTAATTAATCCAAATATAACCAAAGCTAAATACTACTTAAATTTTATTATTCACAATAAATATGTTGGGCATTACATTAAAGGAGTTAGAG
The DNA here is from genome assembly GCA_900184695.1 of Betula pendula. Classification (NCBI taxonomy): domain Eukaryota; kingdom Viridiplantae; phylum Streptophyta; class Magnoliopsida; order Fagales; family Betulaceae; genus Betula; species Betula pendula. The sequence continues at coordinate 274,467 of FXXK01000172.1, read as the reverse complement.
TGTGTTTAATATCGTGATTTCGTAGATCAAAAGTGCATTTTTTTTTAAAAAAAAATCCAGAAAGCATCTTGTTTGAGAGTGCGTTTGAAAAAAATTGTGGTTTGAAAATGTGAAAAAATTCACAGTTTCAAACTACAGGCGAGGGGTGTATTTTTTAAAGCACATAATTTTCAAAGTCAAATTGCATTTTTATTAACTATGTTTCGAAATAACTATTTTTATAAAAAAAAAAAAATAATACATTTTGTAACATCTAAACCAAACCGACACTTACTGAAACAACACTTAAAAGTCTATAGAGTAATATTATTTAGTAGACTATCCCACGACCGTTATACAACTTAATAATGTGACAGTAAAAATCAGTCATTGAATTAGCACTTATAAAACAAATAAAGACTAAATTTTTTGTCATATTATCTCAATTATATAATAGTGAACTAAATCACATTATTCAAGTTTTTAATGGGAGAGATTCCAATGTTTAGAGTATGAGGCAACGAAAATGCATAGGGCGCTACTACTGAAGTATATTAAGACGGACGTGGAAGTTATAGTGGCAACTATGTCAAAATGGCCATGAAAAGTGGTGGTGTGCATTTCGCCGTAATAGGCGGAGCTTACGAAACGATATCGTTTCCACCTATGCAGCTTACCCCACCCGTCTTGATCCAAACCTTTGCAGGTCCAGCCGATAATCTCACCTGTTAACTTGCCTTTCCATTATCCTCCTCCAACTTTCTCAAGAAAGTGACAGAAAATTGGAAGCCAAAAGGAAAAAGCAAGAAACCCAAAACTCCAAAACCATGAGGTCCCTGTATTTCACTCCAGCAGCTACACCTATTCCAATCCGTAATCCTCGTATATCACTCACATATGGCGCTCCTGAGCTGTGTTTCCCGGTTTCATTTCAGCCTCTTAAACATTCACTCACTGGTCTAAAATCTCAGCCTCATCCAAACCCACAGAGCAATGCACATGGACGAGGAGAAGAAGAAGAAGAAGAAGACCCAGATGCCCAAGAAACTCAAGTTCAAGAACTGAGGGTCCCAGATCATTGGTTGGTGCCCTCCAAGGCCTTGGAGGTATAACTTTTCCAATTTCTTCATAGCCCATTTTCCACTTTAACTTGCATAATTTTTATTTCAATGAGTTTATTCGATTGGCTGACTTGATAATCTTATGCAAATAAACAAACTTTTGTGCATTATTATTCTGTCATGAGCATTGTAATAAGTGTTGCTTTGCTGGGTACCTTAAAAAATTGTGATTATATAGAATAACTAAGATTAGCTTATAGTGAATCTTGGGAGTGGCTTCTTTTGTTATTTTTTTAACATTAATCATTGTTTTAACCTGTTAATTGTTCTGGATAATTCAATTAATCATATGAGAGTTACTTCCTCTTTAAGAGTGAAATACCAATTAGAAATCACTCAATCAGACTTCCTAAGCAAGGCAGCTCTTGGTCTTTTTGTTATGTATTTTCTGGGTTCTATTTGTATTTTGTAATATAGATGGATAATGGATATGAAAGATTGGATGGTAAATGGGAATTGAATACGTAAATGGGATTGAATGAATGAAAGATACAAAGAATAAGGCTATTCGAGGTGCCTTGAGCCTCCAAGGGAAAACAATACAATTTGGTTGATTCTCATCTGAATTCCTAATCTCTTCTACACTTGGGCCTCATAGTTATATTCCCTTAACAGCTATTTCTCTAACCACTTAACTGAATGGCCCATTAAAACTGACTTATTACAGGAAAAGCCCCTAATTCTACTAAGCTAATTAAAAGGCCCACTAACCTAATAGACCCATTACACTTAAAGGCCTCACTATTATTATATCCCTTTCACTGTTTGTATTGCCTTGGTCAACTGATTTTATTGCTATTCTAGCAAGACCACCCAGTTGTTTGTTACAGCTATCAATAATCACTGATGATCAAGCTGTATTCTTTAAAATTCTTATATCCACATGTGGCAATAGGCACACGAGGTTTAGTATGATTCTTTTGGAACGTGGTTAGAAAGTCTACATTTATTGGGAGTGGATTTAGGTATCGAGAAATGTTTTTTTGCATTCTGATGTCCATTTCCGCTAAGTTTGCATGCATGTGAGATGTACGTGAGATAGACGTCAGAATGCAAAGAAGCATTTTTCTTTGGTATTAGTTTGGCCTCTTCATCCAATAGCTTAAGCTTTTAAGTGGGAGTTTCTAACATGGTACTCAAGCTTGGTTTGTTTGTTGGCTATGTGCGCCAGGTCGTGTATTTCTGACTTGGCCTATAAAATAAAGTTTTTGAATTTTAAAGGTCCTTTTGAATTTGCGGTTTCAAAATGTATGATTTGAAAAATATTGATTTCAAAACATATGATTTGCAAACGCGATTTTTAAAAACACGAATAAAAAGACTCTCATGTTAACCATTTCAAGGTGCATGATTGACAGTTGCAGCCTCTATTTCAGGAATCGGAATGGCTCAGGGGTACCCTGCATAAATGGTTGGATGATGAGTATTGTCCAGAGGAAACCAATGTGGAAATCAGCAAAGTTGCTGCCAACTCATACTACGAGTCTTTGCTCGAGAAACAAACAGAGCTGGGCGAAATATTGTTAAAGATGGCCAGAGATTTGGAATCTATTTCCTATCAAGAAAGTTTTCATGGGGCATTCTCCTCCGCAAATGCAGCAGTGAACTTAATTCTCCAACGTATAGAGCAGGTTTAGCTGTTTAACAAATTGAGGCCTGAAATTAACTAACCGCTCTTTTGTCTACCTTCACTTATGTGGTTGATTCTCTACAGTTGAATATTTATCAGATTTTCATTTTTTTGATAATCGGAGTATTCCTGGCTTTGCCTCGACTAGATCCCTAAAACATCGTGCAAAGCGCTCCCTTCACACGGGTTGTGTAAAGCTTGAGCTTTTTCCTCCGGACATAGCTTTCAAGAATTTGTTTGCACTCAAGAAATGTCTAACCTTAGGTCTAATGTTTCATTAGGCACTAAGAACAACTGACTTACCACTTAATTTTAGACCAAATAACCTTAGGTCTAATCTTTAACACACTCTCACACAAAATAATATTTAATGAAAAAAAAAAGAGTAGAATAGAGAATGTGTTAGAGCATTCACATTGGCCTCAGCAAATGTTTGGCCAAATTTTAACTAAAACTTCACTTTTTCCATTTTAGCTAACAACTTTTCAAAGAACCTACATCCGGCTCAGTATTTTAACTAACAATTTTTACTATTTCATTTAAATATTCATTATCTATTCATTTTTATTTTTCTTTATTATTTTCTGCTACAATCATATTTTTGAAACTTTATCATTTTTTAACAATTATATTTTCTAAAATTTGTCATTTTTTATTGATCATATTTTTAAAAATTCATTTTTTTTCATAATTGTCATTTTTTAAAAAAATTCGATCTTTTTCTAAATGTCTTTTTTTAAAAAAAATAAAATAAATAAAATCATTCAATACCAAGAAGATTACTTAAAAAAAAAAAAAAAAAAACAACACAAAGAGGAACGCTGGCGCAGGAAAAAAAAATAAGAAGAAAAAGAAGAAGGTGCAGGAGAGAAGAAGACGCAGGAAGAAAAAAAAAAAGAAAAGAAAGAAAAGAGGAGAGAGGAGAGAGATTGTTATTTTATTTTATTAAAATATTGTTTTGATGAGCTACAGGCTCAGCAACTTTGCTGAGCACTGTAGCTGGTCACCAAAAATTTGGGGGTTTTGTTGAGCTCAATGTAAAACTTTTTTTTGATTTTTTTGCTACAGGGCTCAACAAAGTAGCTAAAAAGCTACTTTGTTGAGCCCAATATGAGTGCTCTTAGAGTATATATAAAAATATGAGTAACTAAAGTTGATATATATATTATATATATTATATATATATATATATATATTAGCTATTTCGACTATTCTTACTGAAGATGCTCTTAGAAGTTATTACCACAACTTTGGCAAATGCATTTGTAACAAAAGTGCGTCACCAAGTCTAGGTCTCTGGGTAACCAAATTAAATTATTTTATTTTATTTTTTTTAAGACTAAAATTATAATTTTACAATAGATGAAGTCACCAGTTATACCATATGGCAATCAACGATTAGTTGTGCCATGAATTTATGTGTGCTTCTACTAGTTTCTATCAAACAATGGATTGTATGGATCATTTGGTACAACTGCAAACTTCAAGAACTAAAATATATATTTTTCCTTCCTAAAGGTATCTCGTTTTTCATGGGTGCATTTCATGCAGATGATCCTAAATATACAAACTTTTCTTAACAAGGTTCATTTATTATTTAATATTTTTGTTTTTGTTTAATTTTAGGGAAAAAAAAAGCGCCAATGATCCTTGAAGTATGGACTTTTATCAAATCGCTTCTTAAGGTTTAAAGTTATCAATTTAATCCCTAAGGTTATAACTGTTATCAAATAGATCCTTTTGTGCAACTTCCATTTAATTTTTAACGGTACTGTTACATCATATCCAATCAAAACATGGCACGTGTCCTGTATAATAAAAATATAAACTATATATATATATATATATATTATTATATATATATATAACATGAATATGCGCCACTTTGCTGTATGACGTTGAATCAATCATACATCAGTTTACTAAGCACGGCTTGTAAAAGCTCCAAAAAAAAAAAAAAAACAAAAACAAAAACAAAAACAAAAAAGAAGCACGACTTGTATTTAACCAAACGTGGGATTTGATTTGGCTGTGCTGAAGCTTAATTTGCAGGATAATGATTTGAGACTATTTTGAGTTAGGCTCAACATTATCAGTTAGCAATGATATCGTAAATGTTTAAGCCTTGAAAATAATATTGTACAAATGAAGCTTCTTAGTTTCGTTTGTTTTGACGTAATTTTTTTTTAAAACAAAAAAAATAATTTTTTTTTTCTTCTATTTTTCAATCTTTGACACAATCGAAAAATCTTGGTCAAACCGAAAACATTTTCGGTTTACCAGAAAAGGCTCATTTAAGTTGCGTAAAATAGTTTCCTTTATTTTTATTTTTTTATTTCTATAAACTATTTTTCGAGTTTTAACTTATTGTTCTTGCACGCACTCTTTCTCCCTTTTCATTCTCCTCCGTTGCCAGACGTTGCTGGAGGTTGCCGACCGCTGCCACCAAAGTTCACCGGTCGCCGTCCACCGTTGTCGCTGATTTTCCATATAGCTAAACGTCGAAAAATATTTTCAGTTGAAATCATTTTTAAATGATTTTGTTGAAAATATTTTTCAATAAAAAATATTTTACGTCGAAACAAACAGAGCCTTAATAATTTCCATCCAAAATACTAACAAGCAATATTAGAGTGCTTGCTCACTATCGTTCAACAAAATTACACACATAACAAAATCTAAGAAGTCTCTAATCCTTGTCATTAAGAAACAAAGAAGCAGAATATTGTTAAAGCATTGTAACTACTAGTAGATCCAAACCCACCCTCACTTCTCACGATCGAGTCTTAAATCCTCAACTTCCATCACATTGGGCATCACAGTCGTATCAATAATCAACTATCCGATCATATTGCCTCCTTTCACCTTGAAATAAATGTCAGAATGGTTAAGCGGTATAACCTCAAGTGGACCCCCTGTAGTCGGCATCAATCACACCCGCTGTAACACCCCACCAAGATAATTTCATTAATATTAATATCCATTAGTCATTTATATTATTCCGATAATCAATGCAATAGAAAATATGCTATCTATTTTTTTGAAACTCACCTTCTGGAATACCATAGCACTAATATAATCATAACTTTCATTCATACACGTCTTAAGTTCAACTTGGGTCATTATATGCAACTCATTAATGTGCATGACTTTCATATCTATACATCAACAAAATGGCACATAGGCCAACTAGGCTTAACCTTTAGTCTTCAAAAGCAAAGTCCTCATCTTGATCTTCCCAAAAGTTAAAGACCCCACAACTTTACAAGTCATGCACAAATATTGCTTTAAAATTAAAAATTTAACGAGTAGAACTTATAAGTCCATGGCTCAGCAAGTAAAAGCTTCCAACAATTTGTGTGTGTGTGACGTAAGCCCTTTTTGTCTGATAAAAACTTCTCTCTCTTTGTTTATTGAAAACACTAAATGCAATCATGTTCTTATTCAAAGATAGGATAAAGATTTTTTTTGAAAACTTAATTGTAAAGAAGCGATTTTGAGGTAAATACCAATGTATATTTAAAACAAGAAGGACTTTTCTATCATTTCCTCAAGATCCCAAATTGCATTCGTATACATACTAATATCATTTAATATATTTGGTTACAAATAATATAAAGTAATGTACTAAAATCAAAACATGTTTTGCAATTTCAAACACATATACATATAAATATTCATTCGTAAAGAACATACTTCCTCTAACTTGCTTAACCTTTCTCTTATCATCTTTTTACACATTTTATTCTTGAATGAGCTTGATTTTTCTCATGACTGAGCATTAGATCAAAGCCATAGGAAATATTTTTCACACGTTAATCGAGCACCAAATTGACACCATGAGTGACCCCATAAAACCATGATTGAGTACTAGATCGATGCCGTGAGTGATTTCCACATGACTGAGCACTTGACCGACACATGGGAAAATCGACCACAACATGACCGAGCACCAGACCGATGCCACATGTGAGCTTAAAACTACAAAACCATAATTGAGCACTAGACTGATGCCATAGGAAAATTGACCACAACATGACCAAGCACCAGATTGACACCGTGTGTGATCCCACAGACTCTGACCTTATCTTGAGTTTGCTTAAAGCTTTTTATCTTAAAACTGGTTTTACTTTCTTTTCTCTAAAACCCTATTTGAAATTCTTTTTCTTCAAATTCTTTTATCATAACAACTTTTAAACCACATCTTAAACATAAATTGCAATACATAAGATATGAAAGAGTAGCTCATGTCACTGTAAAACTATGCATGCATTTTATCTACTTGCAGATACAAGGTAAACAATCTAGGATAAAACATTTTAATATCAATGGTAAGAGGTTTTACTTATCTAAACATGTTAAACACTATAAATGTAAAAATACATTTCATTATTGTTGGTCAAAAGGTTTGAAAACAATATTTAGACCCCAAAGCAATCACCTAGAGAAGATGATTAGGTGATGTGTAGCATTAAGGCCTCGTTTGGTTTGCGGAATGACTATTCCATTAGGAAAAGGAATAGTTATTCCTTGGAATAGAAGAAAGTGAAATGAAATAGTTATTATTATTCCTTAGTTTGGTTGTAACGATGGAATAGAACACCGAATAGATATTCTTTTATTTGATATAGTGGAATACGCTGGTGAATAGAATCATATTGTAATCAAATTTCTTAAAACACCCTTATAATACAAATATAATTTAAGGACGTTTTCTTTTTTATTTTTTAAACAAAAACCGTTATACTATAACTTTTTTTTTAAAAAAAAAACTGTCAAGTTTTTTTAAAAAAAGTTCATGGTTTTTTTTTTAAACTTGTCAAGTTTTTTTTTTTTGTTTTTTTGCAAAAAAAAAAAAAAAAAAAAAAAGCACATCAACAAAATCATCATATTCACCCATCAATTTTATTTTTATTTTTTTAAAATAAAAAAAAAACGAAAAGCACATCACCAAATGGTTTTTATAATACTCCAAAAAAAAAATTGATGTTGGAGTGTGAGGGGCTTTTAGGAGAAGAGGCTGCAATAATTCTATTCCTGTAGGAAAGGAATAGGTATTCCTCTCCTTTTTAAAAGGAATACCTATTCCTCTTCGTAAGGAAATAAGTATTCCTATAGGAATAAGTATTCCTATGAATAGACTCTTACCAAATAAAAGAATGACTATTCCATAGGAATAGTCATTCCATTCTAGGACCTATTTCGCAAACCAAACGGGGCCTAATAGTAAATTAAAATCATGCAGTACTATTTATGACAATTAACAACCCACAAAAAATATAAAAATAAACATTAATCACATCAACACATAGATTTTGTTGACAAAGTGAAAACCCTTTGAATAGCATACCAAAGGTAAAACTATTATGAGGCAGTCAAACTCAAAAAATCAATACTAAGAAGAATTTGCAGTATAAGAGAAACACACTTACAATCCTTTGTAACAGTTTAGACTTCTAAACGCAAACAAGCACCCCCTCTTGCCTCCTGGTGCAGCAGCTCCAGTTCCTCATTGAAAAATTCTTCTTCTTGATCTCCTTATCGACCTACTGGGAGACTTCAAACGATTTGTTGATAAAAAAAAAAAAGGAGAAAATGCACTTTACCCCCCTAAAGTATACTCATTTTTGTAATTCGACCACAAAAGTTTAAAAAGTGACAATGTACCCCCTCAAAGTTTTAAGAATTTTCAATGTCGCCACTCTTAGCCGTCTTCACTAACGGAATTAAGGACATTTTGGTCTTTTCCCAATATATATATTTTTTTTAAAAATAGTAAATTAGAAAAAAAAAAAAATTTAGGGTGTCCGTAGCCACCCCATTGGCCATTTGGGGGTGGCCAGCCACCCCGATTTGGCCAAGGGGGTGGTTCGGGGGTGGCCGAACCACCCATCTGGCCGGAATGGGGGTGGCTCGCCACCCCCATGGCCAATGGGGTGGTTCGACCACCCCCAAAGGCCAAATGGGGGTGGCCGAAACCACCCCCAATGGGTTTGGGGGTGGCTCGAGCCACCCCGATTTGGCCAAGGGGGTGGTTCAGGGGTGCGAACCACCCATCTGGCTGGAATGGGGTGGTTCGACCACCCCAAGGGCCAAATGGGTGCCGAAACCACCCCCAATGGTTTGGGGGTGGCTCGGGCCACCCCGATTTGGCCAAGGGGTGTGTTCGGGGTGCCGAACCACCCCATTCTGGCCGAAATAGGGGTGGTTCGACCACCCCCAAGGCCCAAATGGGGTGGCCGAAACCACCCCCAAAGGGTTTGGGGTGGGTCGGGTCACCCCGATTTGGCCAAGGGGTGGTTTGGGGGTGGCCGAACCACCCCATTTGGCGGAATGGGGTGGTTCGCCACCCCAAGGGCCCAAATGGGGTGGCCGGCACCCCCAAATGGCCAATAGCCACCCCAATTTTTTTTTTTTTTTTTTTAAAAAAAAAATTTCATCAGGGAATTTTAGTCATTTTTACTCCTAAAAACCCCCCACGTGCTGCGCACGTGATCTAAATCCGTCAAAGATGACGAAAAAACTTGACGGAGTGGCGACATTGAGAATTTTTGAAACTTTGAGGGGATACATTGTCACTTTTTAAACTTTAGTGGCCGAATTACAAAAGTGAGTATACTTTTGGGGGGGGGGGTAAAATGTATTTTCCCCAAGATTTAAAAGTTATCAATTTATTTCAGAATGTTAGAATCATTATCAACTATATCCTTTTGTCTACCTTTCGTTAAATTTTTAGTAGTATTGCCATGTTATATATCCTTTTGTCTACCTTTCGTCTACCTTATGTTTGCTAAAACATATAAAACAAAACAAAAAAATTATAAATATAAGTATATAAATTAAAGATAAAAATAAAAAATAAACTCTTTTCAATTTTTGGAGTGGTTGGACCACCTCCAAATTGATTAGACTAAATGGCCAAACTAACTCTAAACTTTTGGGAGTGATTCGACCACCCCTCGACCGAATTTGGGGGTGTGATCAATTTGGGTGTGGGTGTAACACCTGAGAAAAATAAGAGTTTAAGAAAATTAGAAGCTTATAAATAATGAAATAAAATACTAAAATAAAGGTACATTTGAGAGTTATTAGACCTATACGGTAGGACTTGTATGCATTAGGAAAAAGGAGCCCGAAAATTCGAGTGGAAACACTAAAGTTTAATTTTTTTTGCAAAAGTCTCGATTGACCGAGCTAATAATGCCACGTGTTAGATTGTGTTTTGCATGGGAAATGAATGGCCAAGATTGAATATAAATGATCTCGATTGACCGAGAGAGCATCTCCACATATCAGCTAGTGTGTGGGGTTAGGTGGGACATGATGCGGCCTTTAATGCTGACAAAGAAACGTGGGGACCAAGTTTAATTGTTCACCAAGCAATTCTTGGTTGACCGAGTGACTGGGTTGATCGATCGAACTTAATTTACATTGCGTGCATGAGCCTAAATAAAGCCTGAAAGTTAATGGAAAACTTCGGTTTTTCATTTGCTCGTCTGAGAAGGCTGAAATTCGAATGAGAGAGGTGAGAAATAGAGAGAAAATAGGAGAGTGGGAGGTTTCAGTTGGTGCAAAGATAGGAGAGGACTGATCCAAGTGGTAAAGTCTTGATTTTTCATTGTGTTAATTGGGGTTTTGAAGTTATAGTGGATATGTATTTGGTTCATTGATGTCTTGGTTGAGTTGAATTGAGTCATGTGATGGTGATTGGAGAAGAAAAATGATAGTGAAAGTGAAGTTCTTTGAGAGTGTGTAGAATGATGTAAGTTTTAATGGTAGGGTTTTGAAAGGTTCAATAATACTTGAAGTTTGGGGCTCATATTGTTGTAGTAATAATTTTGGTAATGTAAAGGAGTAGTTTGATGGTGTTAGGAAGGAGAGAATGTTCGGTTGATAATGTTTGAAAAAAGAAGGGCTGAAAAACTAGGGTTTTAGGTGTTTTTAGGAAAAAAGAAAACGTTGTCATGATACTTGGGTCAATCGAGAAGTCTCGATCGACCGAGAGCTTCACAGAAAGCAACTCAAGAGTCAATGGCCAAAGCTCAATGGAACAAGGGACTTATTAAAAGATCATGGTCGATTCTCGGCCGCACCTCGATCGACCAAGATAGCAGTTTTGAAAAGATAGAGCTTTTTCATGGATGAGAGACCGTTAGGAGTCTAGAAAAATGTTAGAACTCAATAGGGGGAATACATTCTAACAAATAAATGTGCTGTAATGCAGACGAACATGGGGTACAAATCAAAATGCGTAAACAATGAACTTTAGCAAAACTTGTAAGTAAACCTTGTTAGGGTTTTTGAATTGGCTAATTCAATGACAAAATAATTAGCCATCTAATTTTTAGATTTAGGGTTGTGTCTAGACAAGTTTGGAGCTAAAACGGAGAAAAATCAAGAGTTGAGGATTTTGATTCATCAAACTCAATTTGGATCAATCGGATTTATGAGACAAAATGTTTCGTTCGCAAAGGTGTCTAGACAAGGTAAAGTATGTCTAATAAGATTGCAAATTTGGATTAATAAAAAATAATTGGATTGATCAAAAATTTCAGCTTTGTGATTTAATTCTAGCCAACTTAGATCAAATAGCCTTACTTTTTCTTAGTCTATATAAAGATCATAACCCACAACCTTGAGTGAGTTAGAGAGGTATTTCTTATTTGTTCTTGAACCTAAACAGTGCTTAACCATCATCTCCTTCATGTGCTAAGAGAGATTGATGATTTGAAAGCTTTTATAGCTTGTTCTCTTGGAGTGTTTCATTCAAACCACATAGTTTTTTTTAGGGTTAAATACAATTTACCCCTCCCAAAATATACCCACTTTTGTAATTCAGCCACCGAAATTTAAAAAGTGACAATGTACCTCCTCAAAGTTTTAAAAATTCTCAATGTCGTTACTTTGTCACTTTTTTCCATCATCTTTGACGGATTTAGATCATGTACGCGGCACGTGGAGGTAAAAATGTCTAAAATACCCCTGATCAATTGTTTTTTTTTTTTAAAAAATTGGGGTGGTCGTAGCCACTCCAT
>FXXK01000172.1:244352-261722 GCA_900184695.1 Betula pendula | reverse complement strand
CTTTGGTGGCTGAATTACAAAAGTAGGCATACTTTGAAGAGGTAAACTGTATTTAACCCTTACATATTCGATAGCAATTTGATAAAAGTTTGTATCTTACGAATTATTGGAGCCTTTTTTAAAAAAACAATTTTCTTTACTTTTTGCTAAAAAATGTGTGCTTTTGGGATCGAAATTAGTTGCAATCCCCTATTGGGATTGTAGTACGCACAATTCTAATTATGAGAGGCTCTTGATGAAGCCTAACTTCTCAAACAAATGATTAATCACGTGATCCTCACTAAAAATCTTTTACAGTTGCTTGCTTCGGTTGTAGTGCAATCGGAGAAGACAATAGCGGCAAGGAATTAGTGTCCTTTTGTTTGACTAATAGCTAAAAAATACAAAACAAAAAATGTCCTATGGTTGGACTTTTTTCATGCACGGCGAATCCTGAGGGCACACTATCCTATGCTAAGGTAAATATGAGAAAATTAATGAAAGTTGGTCAATGGTAAGATGAGATTTGGGACAACTTTTGAAAACCTGTCAATCCTAGTAGACAAGCTAGTCATTATCAACTTTTGAAAATAGTATAGAAATGGATTTCTATAATCAAATGCTCATGATATTAATCAAATCACAAGAATTCAGTCAGTAATTCAATGAAAAACATACCGGTTATTTTTGGAAAAGAGGTGAGTTTAAGTTTATAATTTAAATGTTAATAAAAAGTAATTGATGTGATATAAAATATAAAAAATATTGTAAAATTTTTATATGAAAAAGTAAAATAAATTTATTTTTTAGTGAATTTTTTTTAAATAATAATAAAAAGTATTTAATGTGATATAAAAAATAAAAAATAAAAAATATTAAAAAATTATTGATATAATATAAAAAGTTAAAATATTTTGATATAATTTTTTTGAGTTAACAAAAATCAGTTCGGTCTTTGCCTCCATTATCATGCTTGCATCAGTCGGTAATTAAATTATTACACGCAAAGTTAATAATTGTTTGATGGAATCTTATGATTTTGATACTGTATTAGAAATTATTGATTGTGAATGGTTGCATGTGGCACTACTTTACTCACAAAAGAATGATGGATGGGTAATCATGGGCAATTATTATAAATATTATGCTTGTTTAATTTTTAATTTTTTTTAATTTTTTAATTCAGAAAAATAAACTTATAAATAAGTTAAAATACAAAATACTTATTAAAAATATAATGCATATTGAAATAACAGTTTTCAAGTGTTAAAAATATAATGCATAGCAAAATAAAAAAATTCAATACATCTCATGCATGGAAAAAAAGATATAATAAACTTGTTCCACGTGCCTTAATTCTGGAGCTCCAATATTTTTTTCTCTCGATAGTAGAGCATGTTACTAGAGCAATACCTGCAGTTTAAGAGCACAAAAACATCACATTGGGAGAGAGAATTTTTGTCAGCCTCATAATTACAAAGATTATTTTATGATTTTTTAGACAGCTCAACCTATCCAATGGGAGGCTATATATAGCCTCACCCACCATTAATGAAGATGCTAAAAAACAATGTTGAACTAATGTCATTGGCATTACTCACTCAAATGTTATAACGCCTAGCCATTGAAGTAAGCTAGGCGTAATGCCTGACTTCTTGTAATGAGGGGATGACTATTATGGATGCCCCTCAATTAATATCATATTTATGTGACATTATAACATTTTTTAAAGTTAAAAGTAAAAAATATTTCTTAAAATACATTAACAAACATATCTTACCATTGAACGAGACGAGAGTAACATCTTAATTTTTTTAATTTTTTAGTAATTTTTAATTTTAAATGACACGTGTCATACTCTAATCAATGCTAATGTGCCACATTATCATATTCGGACAACTATTTTAACATCGACCTTTTTATTTTATTTTTTTCTTCAGAAATTGAGTAATCACTTTTTAAAAATTTAGAGAGCTATTTCTAACGACCTCCATTAGCAAAGGGACAGAAATAGATACATCCCAAAAGTTTACGTGGGCCGACCTTAATTATGTGATACAACGTGCACACTTTTGGGAAGCCACACGAAGAGTGGGACAATGGAGAGACACTCGAATCACGCAGCACATGCAAGGAATTAGTTGTCCGCCATTGTGTTTCTTTCCCAAAAAAAAAAAAAAACTTAATAAATAAAAGGTTCAAAAGAGAGAAAACATATCCGACCATAAATAGTAAATACCCTACCAAATAAACTTAATAAAGTATCAGACCAGGGAATTAACTGTTTCCAACCTATATTTATGGATGTTTCATTTATGTTTGGAAATAGAGTAGTGTTAAATGTCCGCACATGCTTGACCTAAATAAAATTAAAATGAAAGCATATATGTGTGGGTACTACTCACAAATTAGGCATGAATTAATTATTTATTAATATTTTAGCACTTTTCATTATGTGTAGACTAAATACGTGAAGTATTTAATTAAAATAAAATATGCATTACAGAAATATGATTGAAATTCAGGACTTTTATCCTAATAATATATTAAATCACTATTTATCTCATAAATTTAAATTCATAAAAATAATAAATTTAATAATTTAATTTATATACTTACCTATCACACCAAACAGTCAAATATGTTGGACTTTTTTTTTTTTTTAAAAAAAAAAATATCTTCCGGCCCATCATTAATTACATGGAACTTGTTCTATTATTCCATAGGTCCACTGCCTACCCTCCAGCCAACTGCCCAAATTGTATGGCCTAAGATTGTTGTTCGATATTTGAAATTGTTCTAAAAAAAGATTGTTCGATATTTCAAAAATCAAATATTAGAAATTGTGCTTCTTTAACTTTTGGAAATATAGAACAAATACTCTTTCAAACTCAAATAAGGAGTAACTCACCAAAAAAAAAAAAACAAATAAGGAGTAGGTGGTCTATGAGGTTAAATTAAAAGAAAAGTCGGAGTAATGATATATACAAGTCTCTTATTCTCTTTTTATCTTTATAAATATTATGTGTTTTTTAAAATTATCATTAGATTTGAAATTGATAATTATTGAATTTTAATTCAATAATAATTTTAAAAGCCACATCACATGTGAAAAAATAGAAGGAGAATATGAATATTGCATGTAGCATTCTACATACCTATCAAATTAGTACCAAATTGATAATGTTCTCTAAACTTTCAATTGAGACAATGTCATCCAAAAACTACTAAAAAATTATTAATGTCCAAATTGATAGTTTGAAGAAACATTGTCCTAATTAAAAGTTTAAAAAAACATTATCAATTAAGTAGTAATTTGATAAAGACATGTAGACTTTCCCCTAATATTAATTAAGATAAATTGAAAGAAATCATTTTGTGCTCCATATTAAATTTTACACATAATTTTATGAATACCACAATGTTATTTAAAATTTTAACAAATTTACAACATTAAATACAATAAAATAAATATGAACCATTAAAAAAAATAAAATTAAAAGAATGCTATCCATTCAACTAACATTCAACCACGTCAATTAATACTTGGTGCCGAAAAAATTGTAGTTCAAATCACGGGCTCTAGAAGTGTCTCAAGCAATCACTTCAGTGTCTAAAATGTAAAAATTACTTAAAATAATAATAAAAACAATAAATGTAGTAATTTGGCCTGAGCTGGTCCCGTTCTTTTCGTCACCTAACAATTATTTGGCTCCAGTGTCTCAAGTGTTTAATACATATTTAACACATTTTGGGGCCAGAAAATCACTGAATTGTGATTATGATTGAAGCTTAATTGAAAGGGCACGTGATTTTGATGATTGATGAGAAAGCAACGTAGAATTAAAATATGCAACAAAAAATTTGTGTGGTACCCATTAGAACAGTATCTGGAAATCGAAATTATTGGAGCCCCATGAAACATGTGTATTTTAAATTTGATTACCGATTTAAGAGACGATATTCTTTTCTCATTTTTTTTTAATATTTTAAAATTATTATTAAATTTGTGATCTTTATATATAGACACATATAGAAATTACAAATTTAATAATAATTTTTTTTTTAAAATAAAATAAAATATAACATTTTTCTTGATTTAATGTCTTCCCGGGTAAGCACGTGGAGGGGACGTACTCTTTCACTCATTACTTTGGAAAAATCCCAGCCAAGTGCCAACCAGTCAACGGTCAACCGCAATTTTTTTTTTTTTATTTTATTTTAAATGAACCGCAACTTTGTTACGTCCAAATACAAAGTTGTTTTGCCCTTTCTAAAATACAAATTCAATTGTGAAAGAATTTTAGATGGTGCCCACCTGACCATGCACGTAAAACGTGTAATTAAATTAAATATTGTCACGTGACTCACGTCTACATTCTCACCGCATCGACGGTGATGGTGGGGGGTTTTTTTGCGGCTAGAGATGAAAGGAGGAGATGATTGGTATTGGCCTTCTTATCTCTTGTGAAAATTTTGTTTATTATAATATATATATAAATAACTAAGGACATGTTTGGTACAAGGAATGATTATTTCATGGAATAGCCTTTATCAAGTATGAAATGAGTATAATGCATTAGCCTTGAATTAATCATTCCGATGGTCATGAATGAATAGTTATTCCTTTAATTGAGGGAATAACCATTCTTTTTAACTTAAAAGGAATGATTATTCCCTCAATTGAAGGAATAGTCATTCCATTATGGTCATTGGAATGGTTATTTCAAAGCTAATTCACTTTACTCATTTCATTTTTAATAAGGGCTATTCCATGAAATAGCCATTCCACGTACCAAACATAACCTAAATCTATATTTTTGGGTTAAAATAACTAAGCTTGGTCCTTAGCTTTATTATAACAAAAATCAATCTCCATCCGTGCTCGCGGCACACCCCATCCTCATGAAGCTTTTTGATAAACTAATAAGCCATAGGGACCAAATTTACTTTATATAAGCCATCAATAATCCAATGCGTTTCTTCTTAAAATTGAGAATAAATAATGAATCTTTTGGGTATCTATTAAGAGTATGAGATCCTTAAATCTTTTTTTTTTTTTTTTTTTTTTATGATTGAAAATCCTTCAAGGTGAGTTATAAGCTTCGTCTGAAAACTGACCTAAAGAAACCAATTTCAACTCAACGGAGACTTGAACTTGAAAAAAGGATAACTCCAAGCAACTTCTTTGGACTTAGAGATCCCTAAATGTAATGGTCATAATCTCATAGAACAAAGTAAAATCTAAAATAGACGTGGAAAATTCCATGATCCATGTGGCCTTTTCTAATTGGTACTAGTGATATTCAACCATTATGATGAATAGTTCTGATCACCTACGGTTGCCCCGTTGCAATAAATCAAGAGGAGTGTACATTATTGTTGGCTAGCTACTACAATTTCACTGTCTTTGTCTCTCTCTCTCTCTTTGTACCTTCTCACATGGCATTCAAGAACAACCTTCTACTGTGCACGCCACTGGAATGCGAAACCATGGAAGAAATGCAGGCTTCCATGGAGAAAGCAAAGGCAGAAGGTGCAGACCTTGTAGAGCTTTGTCTCGATTCCATGCAATTCTCCCACATTTCTGAGGTTGAGAATCTCATTAAACAAAGAACTCTGCCTTCTATTGTCTCTTTCAGGTACCTCCTCGATCTCACTTATACTACTTCTGCATGTTTATTTTTATTTCACCATGCAAAATAAATCATGGAAAGGCAAACAAACTGTGATGTTTTTGTAAGATTATCCCATTTTTTTCAAATTCAATCTAAACTCTCTGCCAGGTAATTAAAGAAACAAAAAAAAGAAAACAAAAAGAGATGAAAAAACCCAGGAAGGTATAAAGCCAACTCAAAAACTTTCAATATCACTGTTACATTTTCCCTTTTCAAGAAGGCTGAGGAAATGGCTCGGAGAAGTTATAACTTGTCTCCCAATCTAATTATGTTATGAACAAACTTTTCTTCTATTAAACTGATGCATGTAATTTATTTTATAAAATTTATGTGATTTTCAGGTGCATTTTAGTTTTTTTATCAAGATCTATCAATTTAATCTAAACTATAGGAGATTTAATTGGTATAACTTTTCAAATACAGAAGTAAAGTGTAATTAAGCCAACCCACTGAATAAGTTGTAATTTATCCATTTTTTTTCTTCATCTTGTACGTTTTTCATATGCAATTTTTGGAAAGAATAACTGTGCATTTTTATTACCAAAAAGGCAAAAAAAAAAAAAAAAAAAACACACACACACACCTTTTATTATGCATATCGAGCTTTTTTGTTTTGAAAAAAAAAAAAAGGAAAAATTCTATGATGTACGTAGTATTTATTTTTATGCTAAATTTCCGTATATTTGGAGGCCACAGTTTTTGGGCCAAATTGTCACTTGAAATGTTCAAAATGCCCTAATTTTAGACATTAAATTGACTAAAATACCCTCCCATAAAAAAAGAATGCAACCAAAAACTTTTTTTTATATAAAAAATAAAAAAAAAAAGAAATAATAAAAAAAAAAAGTACATTTGAAGTATATATAGATATTATAGTGAGGGAAGGGCAGATGGATGGCTGAGCCATCCTTGATGTAAATGACTCCCAAATATGGGTGGAATTAAAAATTTTAATGCTGGGAGAAAAAAAAAAAAGGGCCTTTTCTAGGAGGGTAAAACAATAAATTTTTGGGGTCTACTTTATAAAAAAAAAATTAAGAAAATTTTTAAAATTTTGGAAGGACCGAGGCCCTTTAAGCACTAATGTTAGTCTGCCCAAATATGGTCGATAATGATTCAGTTATTACCAAAATTTAAGAGGAGCTTGTTCACCCTTAAAACACATAAGGGTGGTTATGAACGTGAATGTTACCTACTCTTTTTTTTAAGGATAAAAATTTTCTATAATTTTTTGGAAAGTGTAAATTCTTAAATTATGTTGTTTTTTACATTGAACGATTTGAAAAAAAAAATATTTATTAAAAATATAACATGTTACTAATGAAAATTAGATATATTTTTATCAGGTTCTTTGTGATTTATATTATAATAAAAAAAACTTTGAATTAAGAATTGTTTTTTGCTCTACTTAATAAGAAATGTCTCTTCAAAAGAAGAACAAACTTTTTGAAATAATTTTTTTTTTTTTTTGCAAAAACACACCACCTTGTAATATGTAGTATTTTTTAAGCCATTCGATGTAAGGAACCGCCTAAATTCACATAATCGAAAAATATACAATTTTAAAAAAATTGTAGTGGATCCTTAATTATCCTTATTTTTGTCTATATATATTAACTTTATCAATTAATGGAGAAGTCTTTTGGCACCTAAAATGGCAACCAGAAAGATAAATGTTATACAAACGCTTCAATTTACATTTTTGAATATTTACTTTTTAAAGCGACAGTAAAAATCATCTTTAAATTTTGGATAGACGGCCTTAATAGGAGGTGTAGGTACGAATAGTTTTTTCTTCTTTTAGGAACTTCAGCCGCCCCTCTATATGGGTCAGTGCCTGTGGTCCCTAACCCCTGTACGGGGTCCCTAATCGCATTGAATTGTAGCAATCTACCCTAATCAGAACCTTTAAATTATTGTACCTTTGATATTTGATAAGAAATGTGGCTTATGTTTTCTTGCCTTAGTTTTTCAAAGGATCAGCTTTCTTTTGCCTATCATACACGAAATTATGTCAGCTCAAAGCATTTACATTTCGCTTATCAAATATTTATTTAACACTTAATTAAATTAGTTATTGATTGTTACTATTTTATTTAAAATGTATATTGTTTTAATCTATTTTTACTATTTTTAAAAAGGAGAGAGAATTAACAATGTTCAGTACAACTAATCAAATCCTTAACCAAAGTCACTAGCTAAATGTGCTTTTCAAAATATTCTACTTTTCGAGCAAGGCTCCTCATTGATTTAATATAAGGCTTTTAGGGATGGGATCCATTTTAAAGAGAAGATTTATCTAAATCATCACTTCTTCCTTTCAGGAAGGAATGAAATATATATTATAACACTCTCATTCATGTGTGAATTCAAATTTTTACTTAATTTTGAGCCTATATGTGAAATATTTAATTGAAATGTGAAGTAAATGACACAAATAAAGTTTGAACTCAAAATTTTTGTTTTGATTCCATGTTAAATTACTATTTATCTTAAAATCATAAGATGATGAAAAATTATAAATTTAATAATTTAATTATTATTTTAACAACACTCTCCTTTATATGTGAGACATCACGTTAACTATTTTAATTGAAATTAAGACATTGAGTCAATAACTTTGATACCATGTTAAATTAGCTCCGACGCTAATTGCCAAACTACAAAAGTCGAGTAGTCCAAGGTGAGAGGAAAATAAAGGTGGTCGGAGAGTGAGAGCATAGCTAAATCCTGAGCCACGAATTGCTTATCAGTTATCACCACCAAACAGACCTAACCACACGAATTGCTTATCAGTTATCAGTCACCACCAAACAGACCCTACCATACGAATTGATTAACACTTGTCTGGACCCAAACGCCTTTAATTATCTCAAAGGGCCATGTCTTCATGATTCTCCCTGTTTTTCTTACTTTTTTCTTTAAAAAAATTTCTTTCTGCTTTTGGGTAGTCTAATAATTGCCGTACGCTGGTGAAATTCTACACAGTTTTTGACGTTGACGACCGTCTGGTAAAGCTACGGACGGAATTACCTATACGGGCCATCCCCAATAGTGGGGGTGCTGTCTCTCTATACGGACGCAATTACCCATGCATGGCCATTAGTAGGGTTCTCTCTCTCTCTCTCTCCTAGTGACAGACAGGCGAATCTTTGGCTTTCCTTCTAGCCTTCTCCTCTAAATCTCCTTCATCGATGCCCTTTTTGCCTGCTCATACTTTCAGATCCAGATGCAATGTCTATTCAGGATCCGCCCTCGGGCACCAATTCCTTGTCGGTTATCGCGGGGTTGCTCGATCTTTTACGGCAATTCAATTTTGCCATTATCAACGCTATTTTCTCTATTGGCTTTCAAGTTCTCTTGTAATTGTAATGGGTGCTTTTCCTAACAACCAATGCAATGAATTGTCTAAAAACTCATCATTTTCTAAAGTGGACTGTGTGCCAAGAAAGTATTGGTCTGGACTATTTATTTGGCTCGGTTTTAGGGGCGAAGATAGTGGCCCCTTGGAGCGTTGTAGCCCCTTTCTAAATTTTAAAATTTTTTTAAAATTTTTTAATTTTTTTAAAATATATTCTTAAAAATTTATTTTTAACCCCCCAAATATTTTTGTTTTTCAATTTTGCCCCAAAAATTTTAATTCTTTTTACAATATACCCTAAAAAATTTATTTTTGACCCCTATTTTTTTATTTTTTTTACAATTTTGCCCCCCAAACCTAAAATGCTAGCTATGCCCCTTCTCGTTCCTATATGTTAGGATTTAATTTGCACTATAATGTTTATATTAGGGTCTTTGTTGGAATGCCCCACCCCCTTCTTTTGTATTGTACTTTCTTTTATTAAGACTTTCCTCCCACCCCCCTTAAAAAAATAATAAAAAAAAACCCACAAACATAATGCCATGTACTTGTAAAACAAGTATATTAGTAAGTAATAATAATATGTTAGTACATGTATAATACGTATATTAAAAAATCGAAAGAGATGATAAATTTTAGAAAAGAGCAATGGATATGATCCTTAAATGACAGATTTGAGCAAAACAGAGTTTTCCACACATGATAAGTAATAAAGGACCAGAATTCTCTGCAATTAAAGATTTCTTACAATTGTGAGAGACTCTAATGGGGCTTATCTTCCCAAACACCTTCGGACGTGTAGGTTCTATCGAGACCTCTTACAATTGCAATCAAGCATATTGCAATCTAAGCAGGAGATTGCAGCCAATCCCGATTTAATAATTAGGAACATCCGAGCATGGATAATTTTGTGTAATTGGTCAGATCGCCTATTAAATAAAAGAAATTTTAGACTGTGACAAGGGAAAAAGAAAGAGGTTGGACCAAACATCTTTACATAGTAGTGTAATAATAAGAAAGACAATTAGGTGTATAAAACATCTCCTGAAATATGCTAAAATTGCCATTTCTCAGGCTCAAATCGTCAAGGACCTCAGGCAAAGGAGACTGCAAGTTTACCTGCTTGCAAGTGCTGAGGCTGGCTCTTGAACTAGATGTCGAATTCGTTGAGATGGACTATGAGGTACATCCTTAAGGATATATTATCCACTTGTCCTCATGTAACTGTCATAACTACCACTACGAGTATACTCAATTTTCCATTATATTTTAAGATTTGGGGTCTCCATTTTTTTATGATGGCTTTTGAAATTTTTTTGGTACAAAGCATATCTGAAAATAAAGATATTTGTTCCTTTTGAATAGTATATATACGTATATCGTAGAAGTTGTGATATATTTTGCTTTTGACCCTGTTGTTTTCTCCAACTGAAATGAAACTTTTTCAGGTGGCATCAGATATTGCCATGGCTGAGCACGTGTACAAGCGTGCCGATAGCAAAATAATAGTATCAAGTTACGTGAATGGTGGGAAACCTTCCACTGAGAAGCTCGGTCATCTGATTGCATGTATGCAATCTACTGGAGCAGATGTTATCAAGCTTGAGATTAATGTGGATTACATCACAGATCTAGCACCAGTTTTCCAGATGCTTACTCATTGCCAGGTGAATGTTTATACAATTGATGTCAAATTCATCGGAGGATTCATATGATGTTATGTATTGGTGCCATATAATTGAGATGATATGACAGTGAAAAATATTAGCCTTGTAAAAAGAAAAATCCAATGATTGACTTTTACTGTCACGCCATCTCAATTGTATAATAGTCGTATAGCTACTAAATAGTATTTCTCTTACTTAGAAAAAAAAAAGTATTTCTCTTTAATTACTATTCTAACAGTAATGGTATTAGGTATTCAATTTTACCAAAAATGGAAAACAAGATGTTTTCTAGGAGAAGGCAACACTAGAGTCAGGCAGTTGTTAGACTCATGCCTTGAGACAAAAATATGTTCTTTAGAACACTATAATGCAGCAATCCAGTTAACCTTACACACAAAAGCTAAAAAAACAGCATTTTCCAGTGCTTCCTTTGTTTTATAAATCTTTTCAGGTGTACACAAAATCAGATATTAGTGTTTCTCCTTGCCTTTATTGATTTGATTAATTCTATTTTCTTCCCGTACTTCAAACAACATAAGTCATCTACTGCTGTTATGTCCATCTCCAGGTGCCTTTAATTGCTGTTGCAGTGGGCAGTAGAGGCCTAATAAGCCAACTGTTGGGTCCTAAATTTGGTGGTTTTTTAGTCTATGGATCTCTGGAAGGAAAATCAGTACCTGGCTTGCCAAGTTTAGTCAGCCTTAAACATGTTTACAGACTTGAATACATGAATGCAGATACAAAAGTTTTTGGTGTCATTTCGAACCCGGTAGGCCATAGCAAGGGCCCTATTCTGCACAACCCTGCCTTTAGGCACACAGGATATAATGGAATTTACGTTCCCATGCTGGTCGATGATATCAACGAATTCTTTCAAACCTATACAGGGACTGACTTCGCAGGTTTCAGGTATGCACACATTCTTTCATAAAAGAAATGAAAGAGGAGCATTCAGTTGCTTGTCTTTTAAGGTTTATTTCTTTTGCAACTTGGCTTCTATATCAAACTTCTTCTAACTAATTTACCACCTAGGTTGTTAGCTATTTCTATAATTACCTACACTTTCTGTTCTCCATTCATAATTGGGCTTGATATTCAAGCTGTTAGGACAAGTGGTGATTTAACATGGTATTTGAACAAAAGTCCTGAATTCGAACACTGTCTTTGACATTCACTTCCCATTTCAATTAAATATTTCATGTATTGGGACGCACCTATTAAAGGACAGGTTGAGCCCACATATAAGGGAGAGTATTAAAACATAAATTAAATGATTAAATAAATTTCATCCTATAAGCCTAAGTTTTTGGTATAAGTGGTGATTTAACAATAAGTTAATATGAAATGTTGCTTATAAGGAATCTTCATTCCACAATGTCAATTGTGCTTGTTTGGTAGGATCCAAGTGCTTTGTTCTCTAACTTATGGTTTTTTCCTCTTTATTTGTTGAAACTTCTAGTGTTGGAATCCCACACAAGGAAGCAGCAGTTGGATGCTGTGATGAAGTGCATCCACTGGCTAAGGTCTGTAAACATGGTGATGTACATTACTTTTTTTTTTTTTCTTAATAAACTTGATTGTAAACTGTTTATTTGTCTTTTTTGGTATAAGATTTATTGCCTGAACAGGAAAAATAAAACTGCTAGAGGTTAGTTAGTTAATTAAACAAGATTTCCTTCATTGTTTGCTTTAGTAGTGCCATATATACTGAAAAAGTCATGTTGGATGATATATCAGGGGCCGAACTATGTATTTCCGCTTGGTTCTTCCGTTGGATCCGTTTGCTTTTGGTCTCAATCCCTGACCAGAACGAAATCATGAGGTTCATATTGAATTAATAAACCAATTATGTTACTGTGTTGTGTTACCTGTTCTTTAATCCCAGTAAGCCAAGTTCCATCCTAAGCGCGATAACATGTTACAAGTCCTTGCATGAAGTTTTACTAGATAAATACAATTCGACTAAGTAATTGGGATTACTAAAATCCAATAGCTTGACATTAACAACCATCATGCAGACTTAGATATCAAACATTAACAATAATAAATTCAGAATTTCAGCTTTAAGGCACACTATGTTTGAATTTGCTGTGTCAATTGTAGGATAATGTTTATATAAGCCTCTAATCTGTGGTGCTTTCTCAATCAGTCCATAGGAGCTGTAAATACTATAATAAGGAGGCCCATTGATGGGAAGCTGATCGGTTATAACACAGATTGTGAGGCTTCTATCACTGCAATTGAGGATGCCCTAAGAGGTACTATAATAACACCAGTCTCATTTTCTTGATTATTTGGTAGTTGGCTGTATGAACCTTTCTAACACATCATATTCTAAATGTTAGATGTAACTATAGCCAAGAATATACTTTGGCTTGTATTTTTCTTTCTTCGGGAAAGTGTTGAGACAACCTACAGAACTGAAATGGGTATGGTTTTACGGAGAATAGAAAAGCATTTACATCCAAATCAATAAATGTTTAGCTGAAAATATTATTTCTTTATCTATTTTCACTGTTCACAAAGAGGAGAGAGGATCAGATTGATTTTTTTTATTAATATAGCTTATGCATTGTTGAGCTAGTGGCAAGACGGATGGGGATCTTTTTTTGGTATTTTTTGTTACAGGACTAGCCAAAATATCATTTTGGCTATTTTAGCTACCCCAATGTGAGTGTTCACTTTCTAGTAGAAATTGTAAAAGTTTCGTTCTGGTTTATTTAATTTATGACATGGTTCATTCCCTATAGTACTTATTTTTCGTTCCAATACTTTTATTAATATGAAGATTTCTTAAACAGAATTACAGGCAATCTGAAAAGGATGATTTCTTGAGGGAAGACCATGTATAATGATAGTCTAGGTAACATGATAGATTGTTGTATAAGGTGAAAGTCTAGATAATGTCATTAACATCTCATTTATATGAGCAGATAGACGAGTTAAGAATGGGGATGCATCACATGCTTCTCCTATAGCTGGGAAAACTTTTGTGCTGGTAGGGGCAGGAGGTGCAGGCAGAGCACTTGCTTTTGGTGCCAAAAACAGAGGTGCTCATGTTGTCATATTCAACCGGAATTATGGTAATAGAACGCTATATAGTCTTCCCTTTAGCATAAAATTAAAAATGGATTTATTCTCTCTAACCATACTTTTTCTTTTTTCTAAAAGAGAGAGCAAAGGCTCTTGCAAATGCAGTTTCAGGGGAAGCTCTGCCTTATGAATGTTTGGACAGATTCTGCCCAGAGAAGGGAATGATCCTTGCCAATGCTTCTGCTATAGGAATGGAACCAAATTCAGATCGAACTCCTGTTTCAAAGGTTCTATCTCCCTCATTATATAGTGTAAAACACATATTGATCATTATATTTGTAGAAATTTATGGGGAATATAAATTTTTGGGTACTTTGGTGTCTGACATCTACGTCCACCATGAATTGTCCCGAGGGCTATATTGTGCTATGTTTAATACGGAAAATATATATTCTAACAATAGTGATCTCATGTCATGCTTGTTTAGGAGGCCTTGAGAGCATATGATCTGGTTTTTGATGCGGTTTATACACCTAGAAATACACGGCTCTTGCAAGAGGCTACAGAGGTTGGAGCCACTGTGGTGAGTGGAGTTGAGATGTTCATCAGGCAGGCCCTTGGGCAATTTAGATTGTTCACTGATGGCTTAGGTACCAATCTTCCTCTTGAGACAAACCATCACTTTATTCATTTTACTTGTTTTTTGTTTTTTGTTTTTTTTGTTATTTTAACTGTAACAAGGGCACATATTGTCATTGTTAGTATAAAATCACATAATAATCTAAAGAGATGAAAACATGACATAGAATTTAGATAGTTCGGCTTATGGCCTACGTCTACACAGCAAAGCCTTTTTTTGTCTACATCTTTTCTTCACTATTTGATTGTATACAAGACTCTAGTTATAAAGAAAGAGTCTGAACGTTACACGTCTCTTCTACTTCTATATTAACAACAATAAATTTAATTTACATAAACCATCTTGTAACTCTTGTTTCAATAGTTAGATCTTAACCGAATACTATATTTCTGTGTGTCACAACTGTCTACAGGAAGAACTTATATATAGTTGAATAAAGTCAGTTAAAATAAGAAATACAATAAGAGAATTAACGGAAAATATTATGAATTCAACCTATAAAAAGAAATATAATCAACCCAGACAAGAAAATAAATAAGTCAGACAAATAAGGCAAATATCAGAAAATATTCTTAGAGTCATATTGAACCTTCTGTATCTGTTCTAACAGCAGGGTCCTTTGTTGTTGATAAAATTTTGCCTGTACTGCTTTGCAGCTCCAGAAGATTTCATGCGCAAGCTTGTTCTAGAGCAATTCTGATATTTCTTATACCCAACCATGCCGAGAACAAATGAGTGTAGTATCAACTCCGTCACTCATCTGCTGTATTAAGGAAATAAATATGTGAAGATGCTGCTGGCTCAGCTTATATATGGTATGTTTGAGGTTGTACTACTTCATCAGCTTCAACACCTTCACGGGCTTGTCAATCCAGAGACCATCCCGCCCCGCCCCCCCTCTCTTTGAACGTTACTCCATAGGATCAGTAAGTGCATAATTATGCACCAAGTATTGTAAAAAAAAACTGTTTTTTCACTGTGTATTAAAAGAAGCTTGAGAAAGCTTTTGAGAGTATGTGTGGAAAACTTTTTTGGCAGTGTGTTGCATTAGAGTGTTGTAACATGTAAAAAAATGCAATATGAAAAATAGTTATTAATGTCTCTCTCTTTCTTTCTTTTTTTTTTTTTGTGTTTGACTTTTGAGTATGGTGAGGCATTTAGACTCTTGGATAGATATTGTGGGTATCCGTATAACTCTAAGAGTAATTATATATGTCACCCTCTATGTCTAGCTTGTGTCAACCAAAAGTGATGTGACTTTTAAAATCACTATTGAATTTATTATCGATGATTATTGACTTTTGATCTAATGGTGATTTTAAAAGTCATGTCACTTTTGATTGACACAAGGTATATATAGATGGTGACTTGTATCATTACTCAACTAAATCCTATATCAGTGCAAAAGAGGTACCGAATCTATGTTTCTGCTGTGTATATATTTCTAAGATGAAACTTCACAAAACTTCCCTAAACTCCCATGCGTCTTGAAATGACCTCCCAAAGTTTAAAACTCTCAATTTAAGCTATTAAACTTCTCATATTTTTGCTAGATGTTTATGGAATTATTATAGCAGGTTGGTCTAGTAATTAATTTTTTATTTTAATTTTCCCATTCATTAGGATTTAACGATAAATCTTAACGGGTGCAGAACTCATAAAGAAAAGAGAGGAAGATTGAGGGGTGTCAAAATTTTCAAAATACTCCTCATTTTTTTAGGGGGAAAAAAAAGAGAAAGAAAAAAATTACAAGAATTTAGACGTTGATCAGGATTTAACGGAATGTACAAAGATATCCACACTTGCATCTTTGAAAAATTTTATATATATTCTTTTTTTAAAAAAAAACAGGGGTATTTTTGAAATTTTAACAGGATTTAACGGAAAATCCTAACATGGTTAAATTGCAAAAAAATTAAAAGATGAATACACTAAATTGATAGTTTCTAAACTTTGAGAGTCTTTTCAAAATGAGTGAAATTTTATGGGAGGTTTTCTTAAGTTTTCCCTATTTTTAACAGAAAAAATAGAAAGTATTAGGCTTAGGTTCCGACCAAATATATAATCAATATTTTAGCTACGTGTTTGCTAGACTTAGCGGGGAGATCCAAGATTATTGTATCACTGGAAAAATGATTGTTTTGAAAGAAGTTCAGTCTTGTCCTTTTAATTTCTCTCATGATTGTGCAAGAAAAGACTAGCCCGTTTCATGTTTTGACAGAAAGATGAGTACTCTTAACTGCCACTTAAATGATCTCAAATGCCATGCTTGAATATTGTGAAAATATAGAATGCTTGGCCCTGTAATGTATGTTAAGCTGACTCATGATTATACTCCATCAACTCCTGCAGATGCCACAAATCAAGCTGCACCTAAATTAGGAAAGCAGCAATATCTCGAGAATCACGTTGCAACAAACAATGCAAATCAAGAGAATCATGCTGCAGCAAATCATGCAAATCAATGTGACATTTATGGTGACAATTATGGACCAACAGCTACTACAGCCAAGTCCACAATTCATGGAAGGAAAGTCATGACTAAATTGGAAGCATTACCAGCCAGCCTC
Organism: Betula pendula; assembly: GCA_900184695.1. NCBI lineage: Eukaryota > Viridiplantae > Streptophyta > Magnoliopsida > Fagales > Betulaceae > Betula > Betula pendula. The sequence continues at coordinate 244,794 of FXXK01000172.1, read as the reverse complement.
TCGAGCAAATCAAAGAATGCAAATCATGTAGAAAAGGTAACCAATGATGTAGAAAAGGCAACTAATGAAGCCAGCATCAAGGTGTCAATTTCCAATGCAACATGATCAACCTACATAAAAACTCATCCCATAAATGAATGTTCTGAGCTAATGGTGTAAATATTTTCATTTATTTTCTCCTCTGTTTTTTGTATATAATGGTGCTAGCACCTCATTGTAAAACTCACTAAACTATATTGAAGTTCATTTTCTTTTAATGTAGAGTAGCTCAAGGATTTAAGAAAATGGATGTGAATATATTCATACGTATACCTTCTTAGGGTTAAGGCTAATTTTTAAAAGCATAGGGTTTCAGGTATTAGGGATTTTTAGGGTTTTTAATCTTAGAAGAATGTAAGGCACGCACATAGGCATACAGAGGAATTTTCAAAAAAATCAAAAA
>FXXK01000172.1:226389-244213 GCA_900184695.1 Betula pendula | reverse complement strand
AAAAATTAAAAATTAAAAATTAAAAAATTAAAAAATTAAAAAATTAAAAAATTTAGCAAGAAATAAATATAGTTGCTCACAAAAGACTAAAACAAAAATAGAACTTTTTAAAAGGAAGGTGTTGATCTGAAATGTGAATTTGCCCACCATAGAATCGTCCTTACAAGTTGTTCAGCAATTCATTACAGCAATTTTATTTAAATAAGGAAAAAAAAAATACAAATTTACTCCACGAGCAATTGCCCAATTTCAATTTACTTCATGGGTTTTTAAATCCTCAAGTTTTTCACATTTTTCATTTCGCTCATTCCATCCAAAATCATCTAAAAATTGCTGACATGGTATTAACCCCTTTAATACCATATAAGTAGTTTGCCACCTCACTTAAAAAGAAAGGGGTGTCTTCCAACCTCCACAAGGAGGGAGGGCCACCACCAGCAGAGGGGGTAGGGTGGCTCAGCTAACCCCATTGATAGAAGTAGAAGCATGCTACCTCAATCTTTGAAAATGGGCCAAGAGTAATACTAGTAGAAGCATGCTACCCCAATGTGAGTGTTCGCTTTCTAGTAGAAGTCTATCAAGATAGACATAAAAGGTTATTTTGCTTATCTCAAGAGACATATCTCAAATATGAAATTGCTCTGACATAAAAGCAAATCTTTGACTTGCTTTAATAATTCATAAAATATAAAAAAAAAATAATAGAAAACAATTTAAAATACCTTGGAACCTCTTGCAAATAAATAAAACCTTTTGTGGAGTTTTAATATTAACATAAGTTTTCCAAATAACATTCTCTACAGAATCATCTTCACCAGCTTGTCTATTTAGAGACCCTTCTCCCCATCCCCCTTCGTTTGATGAAAAAGTATGCAAGCTTGAGGCTGGTAAGGTTACAGATAGGTCCGGGTCCGACCAAAAAATTAAAAGGAGGTCCAAAATTACTGTATCACTTTTTCGAGTAATTAATAATTCATTTGAGGTTGAGCCATGCACCCTGCACGAATTCCTCTCATGATTGTGCAAGTAAGCCTGTTTCAGGTTTAGCACATTCAGTGTTGAATGAGCAGCTCACTGACTTGAACTTTAACTCTTTGTATGCATCTGATCTATCATGAAAGCTGTACAAAGTCTCTTACAAAGACCACATAAAAATTAGACTTACTGCAAAATCTTGCTTAAGGAGATGAGGTTGGTCGAGTAAGCCGAATATAGGCTACCTTCCATCGCTGCCAAATTCTCCTTTTAAATTTTGATGGTCATTTCTTCATGCTTGCAGGGAATTGACTTTCAATCATCTCTTCAAAGTGATCTCAAAGGCCAGGCAGGAATAAATATACTCTGAAGGTAGAATGCTTGGACTTGTAAAACAGACTCACCCTGGAATGAAAAAAATGGATGTCCATACATTCATATCCTTTCATTCTTCACAATGGCAAAACTTGTATTTATAGCTCTTTTTGTTCCAAGTATAATTGAAGACTAAAACTTTTAGTGTAATTCATCCAGTGCAGGGAACCCCAAACTCTTAAAAGATGAAAAGCCTCCATCTACCACCAAATTATGCCCACTAACATACTTGGCATCATCAGACACAAGATAGAGTGCAGCATTAGCTACATCGTTGGGTTCACAGTTGGCTCCCTTCAAGACACCAGCATTATTAACCATTTCCAGAAGCCGTCGATCATCAACACCAGGAAAAATCTGACTCATTTCGTCCATTACAAAAGGAGTTGGAATGGCAAATGGTGATATGCAATTCACCCGGATTCCATACTCGCATAACTCTGCAGCCACAGACTTAACAATGCCTATAACAGCAGACTTGGACACAGAATATGTGTGCTGTGATAGTCCCCCCATCAGTCCAGTGACACTAGCTGTACAGAGGATTGAGCCAGTTCGACGTGGGATCATCACACGTGATGCATGTTTGATCCCAGCCATGACTCCCCGGACGTTGATGGCCATGACTTTATCGAACAATGTCAGGTCAAGGTCTACAATGCTTGGGGGAGTTTTGCAGGGCACCCCTGCATTGTTGTACATGATATCAAGTTGGTTGTGCTTGGTGATGGTAAAATTAACTGCATTGGATATGTCAGACTCTTTAGTGACATCACAGGCGACAAAAGTAGCATTGGGTCCAAGCTCTTCCACAGTTTCTTGGGCAAGTTGATGTTGGATATCAGCAATAACAACTTTGGCACCATTGTTGATAAATTTTGTTGCAGTTGCCTTTCCAATGCCACTAGCTGCTCCAGTTATTAATGCTACCTTTCCTTCTAGCTTGCTGTATCTACAACATTAGAAATAATTTTACCGATCGAACCAGGGGTGGAACCAGGATTTGAGATGAGGGGGACATAATTAAAAAAAAAAAAAAAAGATTTTTTAGGAAAAAAAAATTAATTTTAGGGGAACGAACTCATAAAAAAATAAAAAAATAAATAAAAACATAAACTTTAGAAGAATTTTTAAATTTTTTAGGGATCTTTAAAAATTTTGGGGGGAGATTAGTCCCCCCAATGGCAGGGGCAGTTCCGCCCCTGCATCGAACCCAATCCCAACTTGGGTGGATTCATAAACCAGAGAATTTTTGAATATTGAATGGTGCAATATATAAACATTTGATCGCATTCACACATTTTGTTTTTTGGTAAGAATGTTTGGTTAGCATACCTCTCGAAGACAAAGATTAGAATATCATGTACTTTCTTTTTCTTTTTCTTTTTTTTTTGGGGGGGGGGGACTAGCCATTGTTTATGCCTAATGAGCCTCTATCTTTGCCTATAGGGGTGGCGGTGAATACACAACTGCATGATTAATTAAATGTATGAAGGCTGCTGCCTATTACAAATTTCTGATCAAAATATGCATTCTCTAGTCCCACACAATGTACCCAATGTGAGGAAAAAGTGGAGGAGAAGTACCAAATGACAAACTAAACAAATGTTAAACTAGTCTGTGTGTGACGGTGTGAGATTAGCTAGAATAATCACTTGTCAAGACTATAACACCTTCAATATCCCACAAACAGGCACTAGAACATACTTCCAAATAGAAACCAACAAGGGCAAGTAGTACTAGAACATTTTTTTTATAACTAGTAAAGTTTTTTATAATAGTGTCTTGTAAAGCCCTATCTTTGTCCCAAACTACCGCCCCAATGGCACTTACACCTTCAAACTATATCTCACTGCTACTCAGACCTATAAACTACCAAAATATTTCAAGTTAACCCTTATGTCAAATTTGGCCATTAGTTTCGACGGAAAATGTCACACTGACTAGCACGTACACCTGTGTCTTTTTTGCGTGACTAGTTTGCCCTTGTTTTGTATAAAATGCATCATTTTACTAATGGTAATAAAAAAATTGACACAAAAGGCGGCCACGAGACCACCCCCATTTGATCAAAGGAGTGAACACGCGGCCACCCCCCATCTATTCTACTAAAGGGCGGCCACCCCTTTGCATAATTTTCTCTTTTTATCACCATCACTAAAACAATGTGTTTCCATACAAAACAAGACAAAATAGTCATGCAAAAAGGGCTCTGGCGCACATTCTAATTATGACGTTTTCCATCCAAACTAAGTACCAAATCTGACATAAGGAGTAACTCAATATTTTAGTAGTTTGTAGGTTTGAGTTGTCACCGGTTGTAGATGGGAGATGTAAGTGCAATTGGGAAGATAGTTTGGAGGGAAAAATGTACAATTTACCCAATATAGAAAGGAAGGTATCATTTATTTATATAGTTTTACCACCATCCATGCAAAGTTCCTATCATATTAGTTTAATGTTTTGGAGCAATGTTAGAAGGAAGACCCATATCTCTCTAAAATTGATACGGCTTTTAAAATCATTATTGAATTAGATTTGTGATAGATGATTTATTAAATTCTGATCTAATGGTAATTTTAAAAGTCATCTCAATTTTGAGAGGACATGGGTATTTCTTCTAGTATAACTTAATGTTTTGCATCTTATTGTTCCGGAAAAGCATGCACAACTAATGCCATCACAAATAAAAAAAATAATGAAAAAAAATATGAAAGTAAAAACCCAGCTAAGATATGTAAAATTGAAAATGAAGTAAGTAGAAAGAAAAGTAAGTCTGACAAACCTTCCAGTCTGGCTTGACAATGACCTAAAGAATCTCTGAGCGAGCAAAGTTCTAGACATGGAGACATTTTTGCTGTTTAACAATAGGAACATATTTCGAGTATTCAGTTCAGATATAATTAAGCAATAAAGCAACCCAAAGTAAATTCATTAAATAACGGCTACATAAATGGGGTTCCCTCATCTTGATCAATATGCAAATTGCCAGCAATTTTTTTTGATAAGCCCATAATTGAGAAATTAACCCTCTACCCACATAGAAAAAAAAAATTAAATACATCAAAATGGGAATTTGAAATCAAACCTTACTTTTATTGCCCAAGAAGATGCCCCCCTACCCCTCCCAAAACAGCAAAGCAAAAAAGGATCTGATTGAAGGAGGAAGAAACAAAAGCAGAACCTTCAAGTACTTCTTTCTAGTGAGAAACTAACCTTTGTCCAATCCTGAACATACTTTCCCTCAGAAGGTTGTTTCTAGGAGAGAGAGAGAGAGAGAGAGAGAGAGAGAGAGGTTCGGTGTTGTCTTTTGAGCTTTTAGCTGAGTTCACCCGACGAGTACAACGTGGGAGAGAGCCTTAAAAATGGACAACTACGTGGGCAAAATTATTCCCTTGCAAGTTGCAACTTCTTGGGTGGTTTGGCTGCCCTACATGGATCGAGTTTCCTAAAATTTGAAATTCAAATGTAAAAACATGGCATGTGTTTAGAGCCTTGGATGAAATGAACGGTTTAGATTTTTTAATTTGACAAACTCAAACTCTTTAGAGTTCAAGGGGATCCGGATCCGCCCTACATGGGTGATTCGGAATGGCATAATTACCCACTTGGTAAAAGATGGTAGTTCGGCCACTTGAAACTAATTGCTGGGTAAGAGTGTATTATTAGTTGTGGTTGTGGTTATTCTCTACAAATAGCAATCATAATTGGTAGGCCGTTTACTGTTGCCAATAACCAGTTTTAATGCAGTTTTAAATCAGTTATTAACCGGTAACTGGTTTGACATAACGGACCTTTTGGACTATTTTTTAATTTTTTGGACCTTTTTCTCAACTATTTTAAACTCATTTTTTTGTTATTCTTTGAGCTATTTTATACTCCCATAAAATAAAATATTAGAAATGGCATAAGAATTACACATGAAATTAAACAACAAAAAAAAAAACATAAAAATAACACACAGAGCTGAATTTACATAGATTTTAAATTATTATTATTATTATTATGTATTATTATTATATTATATAATAATTCTATATGTAAAAACTAATTACTTGGTTATTAACCGGTTTTTTTAAAACCTATAATCAGTAACCGCAACTGGCCTAAGCGGTTATCCGGTTATCCTTATTTTCAATTTTTCGATTTTTTGATTATCCGATTATAAGCAGTTAATAACCGCCCCACTTATATACTCTTATTGCTGGGATGACTGAATGGGGCCACCCCTAAAGGGTAGCCGAACTACCAATTTTTAATTAAAGGGTGGCTTGGTCACCCCAAATAAGCTCTTGGGGGTGGACAAATCATCCGTTTGAGCCAAGTGGTTGCTTCTATCACCCCTCAAACCAGCCATTTAGAGTAGTTTGGCCACCTCCCATCACAATATGTTGCATTCGTCACTATTGACATTTGACCAAAGCAGCCGATCTAACAGTATTAAGGTTAATTGGGGAATATTTAAACCTCAGTAGGTATAAGACGCCAGAATCATGACCAAAGGAATACCTGTATGAGATGTAATCACCTTCAGTTGTATGGAGACTATTCTGGTATGAGAGTCCAAATATTGTGAAGGTTAATATTAACAAAGATGTTCTGCCAAGTAACTGCTATGAAAGTATAATCTTTTGTCTTTGGAATTGTCCTGCCTACTGTGTTTCCAAATTATATTGTCACCAACTCATTTACTTGGAATCTCGGATACTAGGCAAATTAACTAAGTAATAGTCACGAAGTTCTGTATCATGGTATTAACATTCTTAAAATGGTTGATACATTTATACTCATATCTGCAATTTACAGAAGGTTATCTCATGCAAAAAGTTAAAAACTACCTTGTTCAAAGTATGATGAACAATCTGATTTGTTGAACTGTGATTTCCTACAAGCTAGTCTCAAATTTACTAACCTGATGTTACGTGATAATAAGCAATTAATATAGATTTTGGTAGGATAATCCGAAGAATCATATGCCTCCATAATTTAGGGTAGTTCAAGAAACCCTAAACCTCCCAAACAACTACTAAAGTTGAGATAATTAATTATTGCTTACTTGATTTATCAACCCAATTATATAGGATTACATAGAAATGTGATATAGATAAACTAGTCTCATAATGATATATCCAATCACCAACACTTAATAACTACTAATAAAGATAACGATAAAGGATAACAAAATACAAAATACTAATAAGATAATTCTGTTATTCACATAATGCCTTATCTTGATTTTTTTTTTGTAGGTTAGATAGCTTTTGGTGGATACAAATTCCTTTTCAAGAAAAACAAAAAAAGCTTGTGTATAGCATAACTTATACGATTGTCAAAATTTGTGTATAGAAGGTTCTGAGTTCAATTTTATGGATTCAATATGAAGATTGAACGCAAACAGAGGTACAAGAAAAGCTTTTGATTGATACAATTTCCCTCTTCAGAAAATCTATGAGTCTATGCATTTGAAAAGAAGAAATGCTAACAATATTTTATCACATAATCTCATAACAGGAAAGAACAAGACATATGGACTACTTGTTGGCAATGAAAATAAAATTTTTACTGAGTTCTGGAGTCAACTAATTATGTAACTACAAAGTCATCTTATCAGTAAACCAAGGAACATAATAGCGAGTAAAACTATACTAAAAAGGAGCAAGAAGAAATCAAGCCCTCAAAGTGACCAGCTCTGATTTGAAGACACTTGAAAGAATCTTGGTTGGATCCATACCCCTTTGCGGTGACGGTTTTCAGATTCTTCAGCAGCCTCAAGGTCCTCATTAAAAATAATATTGTCAATGTCACCATACTGTAGTATTGTTCCGCAAACAGAAACTGAAACATCTTCCCCCAATCCCAATTTTTTCTTCATATCACTTTTGACAAAAAGACTCTTCATACGAACGCATGGTAAACTTTTCCTGATGGTAGAATTATCTTTCTTGACGATAGTGTACCTTAAACAGCTTTTGTCTTTGACAGAGTAGGTAACTAAACCATTTATTTTGTCGAAGAAGTGGAAAGTTTCATTTTTGTAAGAGGCAAATCCAAATGCACTCAAGTTATAATGGATGCTGTTAAGTTTTCTCCTAGTCCATGTATCAGCCCCACGGTAAAGCACATATAGCTCCAACCCACATTCAGGATCACGATGCATGACAGCAACAATGCATTCAGGACTAGTGGGAGGAGATGAAAAGGCTGAAGCATGTTCAGAAAGTACCGAACGGGGGAACTTGGGAAGATCTATTTTTGCATGAGAGAAGGGGCAATAAAAGAACATTGAGCCTTCTTTAAATATGAGTAGCCATCCTTGGTTTGATGCCATGCAAGTTGCTCCATCCAATTCCGGGATTCTCATCGTGTACCTTCTTTGGGATGTGTTGTACAAATGGCATTGTGAATTTTCCCCATAGAAGAGAAACCAAGGTTCAGGATTGGATGCACCTTCAATCTTAGCTGAAGCCGCAGAAGAAGCAGCTTGCCAAGCCTTACAAACACCACGAAAACTCATAAGCTCGATTATGCCTAATCGATCAGCAATTAGTGACAGAAGCTCAGCAGGCAGATCAGACCACGGTCTTGTTACAACTTTTACATTGTTGGTGCTGATTTCAATTTCACCATAGTTGATGCAAGAAGGTTCTCTGCGCATATCAAAGTTATAGAAACATTAACAGCAAGAAAGAAAAATACAGAAGTAAATATGTAAGCATAATACTTTATACAGAAATAAACGCTTTTTTTTTTAATGTGTCAATCTCAGACCATTGATTAGGTATAGCTATATTAAACTGAGATTAGTCTCTATGGATTCTTGAATTCCCCTGACTTTTTGAAAAGTGCGATGTAAATAAATAAGTTGTTTGAACAAATCCTGAATAATTATGAATGGAATTAAGTGTCTTTGCCCTGATATTTCTAATTAAAGGCTACATACTCTAGTAGAAACTTCAAGTTCATACACAGATTTGCATCACTTTCATCAACCATGATTACCCCGAATCCTAAACCATTCTATATAGAGTAATATTACTCTTCACACTCATTTCACTACTCATCTATATAAGTAAATTGAGCAAGATAGTATTTGGTTTCTCCTCAATGTACTTATTTATTAGGGGTACATAGGACTGAGGTCTCCTACCCGTTAATCCTGAAACCCCCCGTTAACAATGACTAGAATAGGGGTACATAAGACTGAAGTCCCTGCCCTTGGGGATGGTCACACCACCCCAGCCCCCACCCCCCCCCCACCACCAGCGCGGGTCTACCCTCATCCCCAAGGGAGTGGCTAGGGTGGTCCACCAACCTCAAGCCCTTTGGTTATTTTGCTTTTTCTATTTTTTATTGTAATTTTTCTAGACTTACATTGCTTAATCAGACGCGTTTATTTTGAATGAACGGATTGGATCTTTGGAATTAGAGCCCTGCAAATTCAATTCAGGGGATCTCAATCCGAGTACATTCTTGTTAAGAATTTCGGTTGATCCTTCTATAATAACATAATAATCCTGTGTATTTTTGAACTAAAATTGCATGATCGGGACAGCACTAACTACAGTCATTCCTAAAATCTGCGTGACAATCAATTTGACAATACAGTGATGTAATCGTAGATGATAATTATATGTCATTCTACCCAGCGAAAACTTTGTAAGTCATCACATACAAGCAATTGTTTTCCCTTTCTAATAAAAATGTCCTCTGTTTCTTTTCTAATTTTTCAAGCGAAAGTCAGTAAAAGGCACAAATTACATCAAAACTTCAACAACGGATTACTTGAACAAAACGAAACAAAAAGCAGGTCTTCTGATGATGATCTTTATCTTACCTTTGAGGTTTTACACAAGAAAGGCCCATCCTTTTCAAAAGCAGGTCTTCTTCTGATGAAACCGTCCTCTGTTTCTATTTAGATTCTTCAAGCGCAAGTTACGTAAAAAAAGACACATAATTACATGAACTTTTAACAATGGAATACTAGGAGAAAAAGTTAATGACTTTTAACCAAGCAAGATCTTACCTTTGAGATTTTACGAAACAGAGTCCCATCTCTTTCTGGAAACCAGGCTAGGGCGGTGCAGGAACTCTAGCTTGAGAACTGAGAAGCCACACCCCAAAGTGATCGGTTATACCAAATCACTTTTTTCTTTTTCTTTTTCTTCTTTTTTTTTTATCTTTTATATTCCTATTTAAAAGATCCTAGAAAGACACTTCTATTCTACCACTGCTAACGAGTGAGGTAGTGGTGGGATCCAACTCTGCCTTTTAGCATCTCATTTTTATTTTTTTTTCTTAAGAAAAAGTTACACCTCATCCGACTCAGTTGGTGTGACAATACCCCCATCAACCCTTAATTTTTTTTTTTTTTTTTTTCTGAACATGAATTGATCTAAGGACTCATAAGTATTATCAAAAAAAAAAAGTTTTGTTGCTTTTTTTCTTTTTTTGCCTCCCTAGTATTCTTGTTGAAAAATTATGAAAATCATTCTCTAGCATATCCGTTGTACATCTCCATACAACGAATTTATAAATTTATTATTGAATTTATAAAATAAATAGACAAAAGATGAACACAAGAATAATGTGTAGCGGCTCTCATCCCTATTACATTCTTGTTATCCTTTTTTTTTTTTTTTATCTTAAAAGGTTATTTACACACCAACATCAGTCAATTCTTTTTTACTAGTTGGCAATAAAATTTTTATAAGGATTAAGGCTTAAAAAGTCAATTTCAAACTTGATGTTATTTGAATAAAATCATTTTACTTTAGATACTTATAGTTCATGAAATGAATTGAAGTCATAAATTTATATTATATGTGATGTTTTTTTTTTTTTGGCATACACGTATATTCTATGTGATTAAGTGAATTGAGTATGCCCTAATGATTAGGCTTTTTTTATGCGGTTTTTAGTGAGTAAATACTACTATGATCACGTCCAAATATAATAGTCACAGTTGGTCCTTCTTCTGCCTTTTTCAATTCAAAAAAAAAAAAAAAAATTGAATTGAGTATGATTCGTGCATAAAAAAATCTAAATTAGAAATTTGTTTTTATTTGTAAAGCTCGATAAAACTGAAATATTGACTATAAAATTTGAAATTTTATCAGATTAAATTATAATTGATTAACTACTATGTGATAAAATTAGTTATCATTGTCATTCAAATTGTTGTTATTTGAATAAATTTGTCATATTTATTAAATTGTAATTACTCTTAATCTTGAGAAAATAATAGACTCAAATACAAAGTGTAAGTTGCATTGGTTTACCAACTAGTAAGATATTACATAACATTCATGATTGTGAGACACTTATTCATGGCCTCCGTAAGAGTTATCGAATTTAATAAAGGATAAATTTTAGATATTATAATTTTATCTAATATTCATCCAACCTAACTAATATTTGAATTAATTATTATAAAATAATAATAAAAAGATCTAATAGTTAATTATAAATTATAAATTTAATATCTAAAATTAGTCTTAATTGAAGCCCAAAGCCTAATGATTTTAATACGGTTCTTACTAAAACTGATACTCTTTAAGATTCAAGTCTTTAAAAAGAAAGATAAAAATTGGAAACCTAATGATTAATTTTTAGTTGAATAAAGTTGAAAATAAATTCGAATACTTAATTCTATCTATTGATATATTATATTAGGGTTTATTTACAAGTTTTAGTATGATAAAGAGCTTTTTATGTTAAAAGTTATGATTTGTGTTTCCATTTGGCTCCTCTATACTTATATATCAATTTTAAATTTAGAGAATTAAATTATTTTTAATTTTTTTATTCAAATAAACTGCATAATAACTTTCTTATATTTTCTCTTTATTCTTTAAATATTATTTCAAAGAAATATTAAAAAAAAATCATTTAAATATGATTTTTTTACACAAATATCACCTAACATGAGTGTGAGAAAAAATTAAGAGCCCACTTTCTCTTAGTCCTAGGGTTGACTCTTCCACTAAGCAAGTTAGGCGATCACCTAAGATTTACAGTGCAATAAAGTTTCCAAGTAGTACTTTTTGTGGTTAAAAAAAATGCTTGATCTAAAAAGTTGTTAGGTTTGTGAGAAAGTAATTAATGCCCATGTCATTTTTTTTTTTAAAAAAAAAAAAGAGGATTAAGGCTCCAATTATTGTACACAACCATTTTGAAAAAAAAAAAAAAAAAAATAGAGAAACACAGTTATAGTGCATTATCTCTCTTGAAAAATTAATGGCCAATAGACCTCCTTTTTCTCAATCTTGCTTTTCTGTGTGTGGGGAGTAGTCTCCTAAACACATACACACAAATCTAAAAATCAAAATCTAACCAACTCTCTCTCTCTCTCTCAATTTTTTTTTTTTAAAAAAATCAAAATGACACATAAACACAAATCATCACATAAGCCTAACATTTTGATAAGTCATTCTTGACATTGCTACCATAAACTCAAAACTAAAGATCTATTTAATTAAACACATACTTTAAAAGGAGAAAGAGTATATATATTCTAATGGATTTGGCTTTAACTCTATTGATTTTTTTTTTTTTTAATAAAAATCTCCCGTGAAAAAAATGAATGATGAGATCCTCTGTTCATTTTTTCACAGGAAAATTTCAGAGTTTTAAGTCAAATCCTATATATAATAATAGGGTATCAAATCGGGTGTGTTTGGGAAAGGTTATGGATTATGGGTTATGGGTTGTTGACTTTTGATGTGATATAAAGTAGGGGGAATGTTGTAAATTTTTTGTATGGAAAAGTGAAAATTTTTATTTTTTAGTGAATTTTTTATTTTAATAGTAATAAAAAAATAAAAAAGATTGTTAAAAAGTTGTTGATGTGATATAAAAAGTGGGAATATTTTTTTTGGGTTTAGAAAATGGATGAATAGTGATAATTAATAACCTTTACCAAACGTTGCCATCAAGTCCTGCGGCTGCGGGTCACCAGCTCTGATTTGGAGAGAGTTGGAAAAATATTGGGATCCACACTCCCTTTAAGATGACGGCGTTTGGAATTTCCAGCAGCTTCAATGCTCTCACCAAGGACAACCTCGTCACGACCATTAAAAAAATGTTTGGTTTGTGAGAAAACAATTAATGCCCATTTCATTGAAGAAAAGGATTAAGGCTCCAATTATTGTACACGACCATTTTTGTTAGTTTTTGAATTGGTTAATTTGGTGTTTTAAAGTGATTTATGTAATTAAGACTTTTTGGACAAAATATAAGTTGATTTTTATATGTAAAACTTGGTCTCATTCAAAATTTCAAACGGAATATGTTTATTTCAAATGGCTGTATTTTGAAGAAGCAATAGATAAGTCTGTTCTAATCCCCGTTTCATTATCAATTCAAATGAATTTAATGAAGGACCTCCAAAGAGCCTCTTTTCCAGGTGCGTTTCAAGTTTAGTTCGAACGAATTTTATTAAAGAACTTTCAAAGAGTTCTGTTCCAAAGGTCATTATAAGTTTAGTTCGAACGTCCAATTTCTTCAAGACTTCTAGAAAGCTTTGTTTCAAAGGTCGTTTCAAGTTCAATTCGAACGGCTAGTTTTTTCATAGTTTCAGAGAGCTTCATTCCATCTGGCATTCCAAGTAAAGTTCAAACAGATCTATTCAAAGCTACTCCAGGGTGCCTCATTTCATTACCCGTTCTAATATCATCTCGAACGCGCTGCTAAGAGTAATCCTGACTTTCAACCATTAGCCTAGTACTGTTCGAACAAGCCACTTATCCATTCGAACGGATCAATAATCCTGAAATTTTTTGAAACTCGATTTATTTCTTGAAGACCAAGTTTTCCTACTCTATATAATGTAGTCTTCTAAGACGTTTTATGTAGGGTGTAGAAGCTATTTTATTTATGATAAAAGATGTTTATGCTTGTTTAGAGCAATTATATTATTTTTCTTTTAAAGTTTATTAAGTATCACACAATCTTCGTTTGCAACATTTGAAGCCTATCGAAATTTCGGTAAAGGAGATCACTAGAATAATTTTTTAGAGGTTTTGGGATAACTACTGCAGTAGCAGGTAAGTAGGTCACTTGTCTAGTACAATAGTGTGTCTCTCACTGAGGTTTTATAAGTATGAACACCTTGTAATTTTTCATTATTCTATAGTGCATTGATATCTTAAATTTGACTACTCCGGAGTAATGTTATTTTTTAATAATTAATTCAAAAAGTTTCCACTTCGTAATCAAAATATTTGTGTTGTGTGCTTTATTGTTTTTATAATATTTTGTACAATTGCTTATTTTTAAATTTCACGTTTATTTGATATACACCTATTTAACATCCTTTTAAGTGTTATTTGAAGTTTGTTATATTATTTTCAATTTTGAAATAAACAAAAAAAATTCAGACATAGAAACACAATTATAGTCTATTATCTCTCGTGCAAAATTAGTCAATGGCCAATAGATCTCTTTTTTCTCTATATGATGGTTGGTTTTTTATGTGTGTGTGAGTAGTCTCCTACTTACACACATATCTAAAAGTCAAAATCTAACTATCTCTCACTCTTAAATGACCAAAAAAACAAAAGAAAAACAAAATAAAAAAAAAGAAAAGAAATCAAAATTACAGTACCACTAACCCGCTTGACCACCAGCCAACTCTTGCCTCTATCTCAATCCTTTGCAGTCTCAACCCAATAACCCAAGGTAAAGACTAAACATTGCATATTTATTCAGAAATTGATGGTTTAAATTTATTTTTATAATTAGAAGTTTTAAAAGAAGTTTTACAAATAGAACAAAATACTCAAATTGACGTATTTAATGATATAAAAAGACTAATTCTTTTTCAAATATATGTATCGATCGTTTCAAAATTTTATTGACATCAATACTTGTTACAGTTGTTTATGCAAAAATAAGTTTTTAAAACTAAAATTGATAAAATTGTACATAAGGTCAACAAAGCCATATTATCAATTAAAAAAAAAAAATGTCAAAAGTTTATTGAAACTTTTGAGTCAAAGAAGGAGAAAAAAAAAAAAAAGTCATTCTTGACTTCTTAAAATAAAAAATGATCTTTTCTTGTTTTATTTGGACTTTTTAGTCACGATGATAAAGGGAAAATGATTTGTGAAAAATTTCTCACTATTAGAGTTCAGCAACGCACGAGACTGCTTCCATAAAACTCAAAACTAGAGACCTAATTAATTAAACACGAACTTTAGGAGGAGCCAGAGATAAATATTATAATGGATTTGGCTTAACCCCATTGAATTTTTTTTACTAAAAATCTCCTGTGAAAAAAATGAATGATGAAAAGAGATCCTCTGTTCATTTTTGCACAGGAAAATTTAAGAGTTTTAAGTCAAATCTTATATATTCTAATAGGGAATCGAATAAAGTCCTGAGGGTGATCACCAGCTCTGATTTGGAGAGACTTGGAAAAATCTTGGTTGGATCCACACTCCTTCAAGACGACGGCTTTTGGAATTTCCAGCAGCCTCAATGCTCTCACCAAAGACAACCTCGTCGCGATTGCCACAACGCCACCGTGTCCCACAAGTAGAAATTGAAACATGGTTTAGATTTCCCACGTCCGGCGACTTCTTTTTCTTGACGGTCGTGACACACCTCAAACACCTTCCATCTTTGACAGAGAAGGTAATTCCGCCATTGATTTTGTCCAAAAAGTAGAAATTTCCATTTTTGTAAGTGGCGAATCCAAACGCACTCAAGTTATATTGGGTGCCCTTAAGTTTTCTCCTACTCCATCTACAAGCCCCACGGCAAAGCACATATAGCTCCAACCCATATTCAGGATCACGGTTCATGACAGCAACAATGCATTGGGGGCTAGTGGGAGTAGCTGAAAAGGCTGAAGCATGTTCAGAAAGTATTACCAAATGGGGGAATTTGGGAAGGTCAATTTTTGCATGAGAGAAGGGGCAATAAAAGAACATTGAGCCTTGTTTAAATATGAGCAGCCATCCTTGGTTTGATGCAATGCAAGTTGCTCCATCCAATTCCGGGATGTTCATTGTGTACTTTCTTTGAGGATTTGATGCAGATTCAATCTTAGCTGAAGCTGCAGAAGAAGCAGCTTGCCAAGCCTTACAGACACCGCGAAAACTCGGAAGCTCGATTATGCCTAATCGATTAGCAATTAGTGATAGAAGCTCAGCAGGCAGATCAGACCAGGATCTCGTTAGAACTTCTACATTGTTGTTGGTGCTGATTTCAATTTCACCATAGTTGATGCAAGAAGGTTCTCTGCGCATATCAAAGTTGTAGAAACATTAACAGTAAGAAAGAATAATACAGAAATTCATAGGCATTGCAGAGGAAAAGGTTGAATGAAAAACAAACATGTAAGCATAATACTTTATACAGAAATAAGCGTTTTTTTTTTTAAAAAAAAAAAAATGTGTCAATCTCATCAGACCATTGATTAGGCATAGCTATATTAAACTGAGATTTGTCTCTATGGATTCTTGAATTCCCCTGATTTATTGAGAAGTGTGATGTAAATATTTATTAGGAGAAACCCAACACTATCTTGCTCGATGTAATTATATAGATGAGTACTGTATCTAGAGCAGGAGAAAAGTTCAAAATAAAATAAAATAAAATAAAAATAATAACAATAAAATCACTTACAATAATGTGAACTTTAACATAGTGCTTGTATAATTTATGACTAGATTAGGGGTACATAGGAATGAGGTTCCCTGCAATTTCTTGGCATTGCAGGCCTGAATTTTAAAGATTCAGGTTGTTCATTCAAAATGAACGGCATGAATTGAGCCACCTAAGCTTAAAAAATTAAAATAAAATAAAAAACAACAAAACAAAATAACTAAAGGGTTTGCTTGACCGACCCTTAAGGTGTCGGCCACTTCCCACTCCTTAGGGGTGAGGGCCACGCACCTTACCAAAAAAAAAAAACAAACACCTCTTGGAAGTAGTCGTACCACAGCCTCTCCCCGAGCCAAGTCAACCCTCACTCTCAAGGAGTTGGTTGGCCACCCCGTAAGAGTGATTGGGGTGGTCTGGCCACCCTTCTACCACCTCAAGCCCTCAAGTTATTTTGCTTTTTCTATTTTTTTTTTTTTTAAGACTTACTTTGATTAATGAACGGATTGGATCTTCAGAATTACAGCCCTGAAATTAAATTCCGGGGATATCAATCCGAGTACATTCTTGTGAAGAATTTGGGTTGGTCCTTCTATAAAAACATAATAATCCTGTGTGATTTTTGAACTAAAATTGCATGATCAAGACAGCACTAGCTACAGTCATGACTATACAGTGATGTAAACGAAGATGATAATTATACATTATTCTACTCAACGAAAACTTTTTAAGTTATCACATTCAATATAATCTTTTCCTCTTCTAATTAAAACGTCCTCTGTTTCTTTTCTAATTTTTCAAGCGAAAGTTGGTAAAGGCACATATTACTTGAAACTTTAACAACGGATTACTTTGAACAAAACGAATAAAAAAAAAAAGTCAATAACTTTTCAACAAGCAAACAACTTATTGATCTTATCTTACCTTTGAGGTTTTGCAAAAGAATTGCCCATCTTTTTCAGAAAGCACGTATTTTTTCTGATGAAACCGTCCTCTGTTTCTTTTAGATTCTTCAAGCGCAAGTTACGTAGACAAGAAACAAATTACATGAACTTTAACAATGGAATACTAGGAGAGAAAGAAAGAAAAAGCTATCAACTTTTTAACAAGCAAGATCTTACCTTTGAGATTTTACAAGGAGAGTCCCATCTCTTTCAGGAAAGCAGACTAGGGCGGTCGGGATCTCTGAGAAGCCCAACCAAAGATGTCGGGTGTAGGTTTTTTTTTTTTTCTATTCGATATCGGGTGTAGGTTATATTTATACCAAATCACTTTATCTATTTTTTTATATTAGTAGGAAGACTAATGCTATTTAGGGTGCGTTTGAGATTGCGATTTTAAATCAAATCTCAAAAAGTAGATTGTTTGAGATTTCATTTAAAAAAAATTGTTATTTGAAAACACAGATTTTTTACGTTTTCAAATCGCAGTAAGAGGATATTTTTTTGAAAACACACTATTTTAAAAGGCTAAGCCTTGATTTTAAAGGTCAAACTGCGATTTTGCCAAACATTTAGCTGTATTTTTAAAAATCATGCTTTCAAATTGCATATTTTGAAATCGCAATCCTAAACGGACTCTTAGTATATAAACTGTTGTCAACTGAAATAACATGGTAGTAAAATTTGTTCTCAATTTTTTTTTTTTTAAAGTACACATACCTTCTCCAAATTATTAATGTCCAATCCAAACTACAAAAAAATATCAATGTCCCCCATAATCACAAAAGCACCCTTAATAAAAAAAATTCTAAAAAAGAAAAAGAATAAGAATACACAATAAACAGAAAAAGAAAAAATACACACACACAAGGGTGGCTGAACCACCCCCAAACACTTGGGGGTGGCAGCAAGACTACCCCGATGTG